>JAOTJB010315850.1:0-15155 GCA_027123815.1 Erythroxylum minutifolium | reverse complement strand
CTTAAGTTACATGCCAAAAATGCCCTCAATTCATTCTTATGCATTTATTTCACTAACTAGCGAAATAAAATTTTACTTACATTGTAATAAATAGTTAATCTCTATAAATGATCCTTTCATGCTCCCAAAAATTATTCTAAGGCAAAAATTCAAATCTCATGCTTATTCCATAAACTATTATGCTTAATTTAACGAAACATTTCGGGGGCCAACAGAACCTACATCCATCCACACACATAGCAAACAAATTCCTATACACACATTCAAGGTATATAATTATTCAACTCTATACATATACACATTGCAAAAATTCCCAATGCATAACATTATCATTTAACAATAGTAATACATCTTTACATTTACATGGTAATCTAAAAGAAAACATACAATTTTCTTTTTTTCATTATATATGCAATCATCTATAACTAAAAACACATTCCAAAAGTACTTTTTCTTTTATCTGTTGGCTTTGGTCCCTACACATGTTCCCTATACCTCATTCTTATGACTTGGACCAAAATGGATTAACACCTGTGCTAAACTTGAAAGCTTAGTAGGGAAAGCGCTTAGTTTGGATGACCACTCACAGTAGTCATCCACCAAGAGCAAACATTCAAAAATATCTCAACTCATATACTATAAACTCACATTCATGAACCAAACATTGATATTCAATGCTCATGTAAACAATGATTGCATACTTAAACAAAGTACATAATGTAAATATACTTCAACATATTATCCAAATACTGAAAATGTAGATTTATAAGCTAAATATTGATATTCGATGCTCACTGATACAAATTATCAATATAATTACACATCATTACAATTCATCATTACAACTAATACAAATTCTCATCAATACCAATTATTCATGTTGTCATGCTGTATTTCTTGTTTATGACTGTTAAGTTTCCTTTATGTTTTAAGCCTGCATATTTTTTTGGGTGTGGATAATGGGTGCTGTGGATATCCGAAGGTATCAAATGTTAGGGTTATGTAAATATAGTTCCTTGGAAAGCAAATGTATTTACATATAACTTAATCTTCTTCCAGTTACAATATTGTAATGAAAATATTTATTATTAATAAAACAAAAGAGTTTGGTTTTATTTGAATGAGCATAACATAACTAGTCATTAGGTACCGAGGTTCCTTTATAAGTAATATACATATACATGGAGATGTATGGGAAACATGTATATTATTAGGATCTAAATTAATTGATTCCCAGTCGAATAATCAAGTTGGTCGCTTGATTATGGTTTAGACTATAGTGTTACAATTTACCTACGTGTAAGTAAAGGAGTTTACTGTAAGGGAATGATGAGTTTCAAATCATGATATTAGTTGAATATCTGTAATGACACTATTAAATGAATCTAGAATCATGTATGTTTTTAAAGAATAAGTAGGCCGTTACTTTAATCTTGAAACATACACCTTAGCATTTGTTTATTACGAACCACAATCTTGATGAGTGATGAACTCATGTATGTTTTGTTATAATTCTTGATATGATTGGAATGGATTTTTACAGGGTATTAATCTAGTGTCTGCATGTTGGAATTATTAATTGAAACATGTATTAGGGAGCAGTCACTCAAATAAAGAGTTTATAGTGATATCATTGCTTTTAAATGTTTTACGAAGATTGGTGATTAAACTGACGCCAGTATTTTGATAAACTAACTACCCATCAAATTTTAACACCAAGATTAGATCTTGTGTGTTAATCACCATATAGAGTGAACAAGAGATCTAGAAGGAAAAACCGACATAAAGGCAAAATGATAATTTTACCCTTTATTGTGCGGATGGCTATAATATGGTTCATAATAGAGTTTGCGATTGGATATCGGATTAATATTTTGAAACCTGTTTTCTCATAATTTTAAGTAATTCAAGAGTTCAACCAATTGACTTTAGTGGAATGACATTTGGTTAATAAGTCAGAATTAATTCTAATGAGATTAAATTAATTCCAAGTTTATTGGAGCTTCAATTATTTAAGTCCAATTAGATTCCCCGTTTGGCTTATGGGAAGGTTATGAATGAAAGTAAGAAAAATAAACGGAGGTTACCGGATAGAGAATGAGACAGAAAGGAGAGAAATGGACAAATTGGATTCGGGCCAATAAGATTGAAAATTTTAACTAAGAGTTAACTAAATTGGGTCTTAAGTCTATAATTAAATGTTGGGCTTACATTAATTAGTTGTTAATTATAAGCCCAAAGAACATTTAATAGTGGGATGAATTTTGATTTAATTAATTAAATTAAATGAATTAATATTAATATTAAAAAAAGAGCAAAACTAAAGTCTATAAAATGTAGGATTTGGTAATGCTTTTCATTAAATGGTTTAATGGCTGGATTTTGATGGCTTGTTTTAATAACATAAATGGACAACTCTCTTGGAATTCATTGTTTGAATAAGTGGGTACGTTGTTTTGCACTCTCCACTCACTTCTAAAGCAAACCGATGGTTTTAAATGAATGGTAGCTGTCCATTAACATTTTGTGCAGCCCTTTTTGCATTCTTTTGATTAAAGGATGAATGGTTAGTTTTAATGTAGGATAACATACAGCTCATTTGATGATGCATGGCTTATAATATGATTTGCTAAAATAAACGTGTGCTGTCATAACTCTCTCCACTCTCTACCAATACTCAATTTGGTAATGCTCTTTCATAAATGGTTTTAATGGCTGGTTTTAAAGTACCTTACATGAAAACATTATGATGTTAGATAACGTCCAAGTGTTGGACATGTAAGGACAATTGATTTAGCATTTGATGCTAAAATGTACGTGAGGTGTTATTCTCTCCAAGCTCTCAAAACCGTCGAATATAGCAAAAGAGATTTTTTTTTCATTTTGTTCTCTTAACTAGCCAAAGATAGAAAAAAAAGTTTTCAATTATTTTTCTTCTCCTTTCCCACAAAAGGATTTTGATAACGAAGTTGCCAAAGGAGAACAAGTGGTAGATCGGATAGGTTGAGGACACAACAATGAGTCAAAGCTGTAACGAGGAGTCGGTAATATTTCGATCTTGTTCTCATTTTATTTATTTTCCTTATACCGTATCATATATGGATTAAAAGTATGTTGATTTGGTATTTACGCTTCCACTGTGTTTTGATTTTGGAAAAAGTTTTTGAAATCTACCATTTAGCCAAACCAAGTATGTTTTTGTTTTCGATCCAACATGAAATTATGGATATCCGAAGGTATCAAATTGTGAATACTGAAAGTATCGAACTGTGGACATTGGTGGTGTCAAATTGTAGCAGCTGCATTATAACCTTATAGACATGCCTATCTATCCACAACCAAGACAATAGAGCATGCACTATAACATTTCCTTTAACCAGTTGCAAATTTCATAATTCATATATTAACAAATCATATGATATACATTTCAGGTCATAAAATCTATATTTACATTCATACATGCAATTCATGGCTTACCACCATTAAAATCGTATCAAAATGACACTTGTATAATCATACTATACACAAATGAGTAATGAATATGCATGCAAATCATTTATGTACATGGAAAATTTCTTTAGAATACATTATGCTCAATCCTATATTACAATGTTTAGCCTCCCAATTCACATATGGTAAGTCCTATTTCATTTATTTCTAGGTGCTCAAAAAGTTTCATACACATTCAAAATGGTTAAGATAAGATTCAATAAAAATTGGAAACGAAAATAAACTCAAAATAGTGTAATTTAAGCTAAACCCCAAAGTGGTCTAAAAATAGGCAAACTATTAGTCAAGGAAAATCACATGACAGAGGCCAATTGTTCCTTAATATTCGTACAGAAAATTTAGAACTAGGTTTTATGGTCTCCTAGACATTTGTCGATCTGTGTCTCTAGTTTCCAAAACACTAAAGATCAGGCCATTGGAACTTCTAACACATGAGATATAAACCAAATATCACACACTGCTCTAAAATAAGGGCAACATCAGGTCACCATTTTCTATCCCAATTTCCAACAACGTAAAGGGAGAATTAAGTTATAGTATCTTCTAGATATTTTTAGTTTTATTTCTTATTTTTCTTATGCAACTAAAATCACCAAGTTTAGAGGTCTTTATGTTGATTTATGACCTAAAAAATGTGGATGGTTTAACAAACCTTAGACATAATTCCACCAAATGATAATCTGTTGTCATATTCAGCCAATTCTATACAAGATAACACCAAAATAGCACAAAAGTATCAACCCAAAAACCATTCCAAATCCAAATGAATCTTTCAACACATTCAAATGTACACAAATATAGAAATTAACTAAGTGAGGTCCCACCTTAAAATTGACAAAGTAGGTCTTCTATTGCCTTTCCTTCCCTTCCTTTTTGGCTTTACTTGACTCATTAAGTGAAAAATAAAGAAGTTGAAATGGAGAGGAGAAAAATATGAAGTTAAGTGATCAAAGTGCCGTCCATCTTCCCTCTCCATATGCCTTTTCATGAATTTTCTAGTCATAGACACATGTTTCAATCCTATTAGACCATATGTCATAATCCTATCAGACCATGTGTTACAATCCCATTAGATTACGTGTTACAATTCTATTAGACCATGTGATAAAATTACATTGGACCATGTGTTACAATTCTATTGGACCATGTGTTACAATTCTATTAGACACACATACTTTAATCTTATTGATCCATGAGCTGACTTTAGGAAAATTGCATAATAGTCCTTCTTCTTCCCTTAATTCCCATATTGGCCTATAATTTTATCATTTATTTCATTCCCCTATGTCTTAAGTTTCTAATGGAATACATTTCATGCAATTTGGTTAATTATATAGGGAGTTAAACCCTAAAAACTACAAGTTATTTGGAAACAAGGATAGTAGCTAGAAATTAACTACAAAGTAGAATTCAAAACTCTTAAAGGCAAATTCAGATTTCGATTCCAAAAGTTTTAGAACTATGTCTCTAGTTTAATCTCCAATAAAAAATATCCAATTTAGAGGTCTACAGGCCAAGATATGGCCAAATTACTGAAATCTGTTCAGTGTATCCTTTCCATTCAGCGAGGTACACATCCAAAATCAACTTTCGGTCTTATCATACAAGAGCAACACAAAAATACATCCAATTTAAACAAAAACATCCCATTTACTTATGAAATACTTATTTTATCAATTCCCCTCACGTAACATTCCTAATCCAAGTAAACATATCAAAAATTTCCATATATATTTCATGTCTAAGTATGTATGTCCATACCGAAGCGAACAAATTATCCATTTACTCTTGTCTTTTACATTAAGTGCCATTATATCTCTTCCTATACTTAGATGTAATTAATTCATTATGTTCACTTCTTAATACACCCTAGACATGCTATAATACTTCCAGGGTATATGTTGGGGGTGTTATATGGTGAGCCTTACTCTAGTACCAAATGATTGCAAACCCTAAGACCTAAATTGTTTCTTATATCTCTTTTATCACTCAAACCAGATTTGATTCACTCCAAACTAATTCATATAGATTTTTTGTTCACCTAAAACATGCATTTTGACAAGAACCTAAGAAAGATACCCTTGAACCCAAGACTAGAGCAATCAAGAACAACAGAAATAAGAATAGAATTGAAATACAAAGAAGAAATCAATTGCATCAATTCAATACCTTAAGCATAAAATCACAAGAAAACAAACCTTCTCATATTCCATATAGGAAACGCTTGAAAATGTATTCCGATTTCCTAAATTAAACTAAAACAACCTTTTATAGTGGTTACATCCTAAAATGTACATTGAACCTAGACACTAATCAAGGTTTAATGAATCTGGACATTCAAAAAATACATTGAACCTAGACACCAATCAAGGTTCAACAAATTTAGACATTCAAAAATGGACATTGAACCTACTCACTAATCAAGGTTCAATGAATCTGGACATTACTTAAAGGTGGGCCTAAGCCTTTATCCCAATTAAATTGGTTAATTTGGGCTCTTTAAAATCTCCATGCTTAGACAACCTAGTATTAACCCAGTTTTGGACAAATAGTTATAGTTGTTTCTTGAACCTTTTAGCTTGGTCCCTCATGATTGGTTTTCTAAAATCTCCCAGATGAGTCTCAAAGACACTTCCTTGAACATTAGTGGATTGTGAAGTAGCATTTGTATAAAAAAGGCAAGGATAAAAGAGGTAGTGTTAGAGAGCCATAGCTCCATGCATTTCATGCATAGCTATGTAACAAAAGCATTGGAATCAAAATTCCAGCACCATGTCATCCCCAGAAAATCCAGAATCCATGTGCGTATGTAAACAGAATGTAAGAACATAAAGTTACAACATATTTACCTTGTAAATGTTCCTCATTTCTTGAATCTTCTACTTGTTTGGGTTGTAGCAAACACCAAACACCTTCAACAATTACTGAAGAACATGTAAAGATGAAGAAAGATCAATGTGTAAGGTAGAGCACCAAACAAGATGAATTCAAGTAGATGCTCAATTGAGAGTTAGATCATAAACAAGTTCCATGCAATTAAACTCATGTAACAATTGCATAAAATTGCATGAACAAACCCCAAGATCACTCCTCTCAACCTCCAGAACTCTTCTAGACCCTTTACCTCTCAATTTTGTGTGTTTTTACTTAATTTCGTGTGTAAATAAGTGAAGAACTCACTTATGTACCACCTACCATAAAATGGGTCACGATTGTGACTTGCTTAAAATGACAGCCATACACACTTTGTATTTCATCTGATCTTTAATGCGTGTGACCCTTAGGGTCCTAGTTATTTAGGGAACTTAAATTAACTCTTAATATGAGCATATCATGAATGGTTTCATGCCACTTGAACTAACTATTAATCCAAGCAAATCATTTTATGATGTCAATTAGCGAAACGGAAGTGAGTTAACACATGAAATCTTCGATAGTTAATTATCCAACTTACAAACCTTTTTGTAGACAATTACTGTGCAATTCATCCTTTACCATCCTCTACCTAACTTTGTTTGGAGTATGGGCTATGTGTTAACTCCTACTAGACTAGCTGTGTCATATTTAGTCCAAGTGATGTTAGTTCTTGTCCTGATGATTTCATTACTCTATGTGTCATTGAAGACTCTCTTTATGACACATAACTACTCTGGCTAGAGACTCCTGAGTAATGACCCTAATAAGAGGCCATGGGTATCATCTCTTTCTATCAGGACTGGTGAATCTATTATTGACTGCCCAATTACCTTCAAATACTAATAGCTATACCCAATTATCACCTTATAAGCGACCTTATCTTGAGGCAACAAGGAATGTTGTCAAAGAACATGATCAGTATACAAGATATCCTTGAGTACCTTAAGTATAAAGATATTTGCACTATTACTATGATGAAGTTAATCACTGACATTTGACAGATCATCCATATTATAATCTCATAGTAGGTCATCCGATGTACTTACTACTCTTTGTAAGCATCCATATGTAACTCTAAATATCTCATACTTACAGTTTATGAGATCCACTGCTTGATCAAATCACGGAGTATAACATATGCTAGTTTATCTGAATTAAAAATGTCCTGTCATATTAATTCTATGACTAGGGATAATTTAGATACTAATATAATTGCATATGATAGGAATCTCATGATTTTGATCTTATCATGATTTCCTTTATGCTATGTTTTGTATCATGCACTTCATTAATTTGATTTAACAATACCATCAATTCATAAAGAAATGAACATGAAATTAATGAAAATTTCTTTTCATTTTATTAATCAAAATAAAGTTTGTACAAAAGTACTAAAGGTGATTACCTTTAGAGCACTACTTTAACAATCTACCACTTGCACTAAAGCCAATCACCTTTGTATCTAATACCATATACGAGTACACTAAAATGAAATCTCATTTGAGGAAGTGGCTTAGACAAAGGATCAATAATGTTATGATCTATAGACACACTTTTTATCTTCACATCACCTCTATCAATGATCTCCCTGATCAGGTGATATCTTTTGAGTACGTGATTAGACCTCTGATAAGACCTTGATTCCTTGGCTTGAGCAATAGCCCCATTATTGTCGTAATACAATAGTGTAAGGTCTATAATGCTTGGAACCACTCCAAGTTCCATAACGAACTTCTTGATTCAAACAACTTATTCTGTTGCTTTTGCAGCTGCAATGTACTCTAACTCAGTTATTGAATCTGAAGTCATCTTTTGTTTGAAAATCCTCCAACTGACTACCCCACCATTGAATGTGAAAAATGTAACCTGACTAGGATTTGAAGTCATCTTGGTCAGATTGAAAACTAGCATCTGTATGCTGGTCACTATGAGATCTCCATCTCCATATACCAGGAATATATCCTTAGCACTTCTTAAGTACTTTAGGATATTCTGGATAGCCACCCAGTGACATTCACTAGGATATTGATATCTACTCATAACATTTAGAGCATACGATATATTAGGTCTTGTACATAACATAACATATATACTTGATCCTATTTCCGAACCATATAGGATCAAACCCATGCGAGTCCTCTCATCTTGCATCTTGGGATACATAGATTTTGAGAGTTTTATACCATGAGTCATGGGAAGAAATCCTCTCTTGGACTACTCCATGCTAAACCAGTTTGGCACTTTATCTATGTATGTAGACTGTGAAAGACCTAGCAACCTCTTTGATCTATCTCTATAGATCTTTATTCCTAATATATAAGTTGCTTTTCTAAAGTCTTTCATGGAGAAATTTCAGGATAAACAAATTTTGATAAATTGCAAACTTGAGACATCATTTCCTGTTAGTAATATGCTATCCATGTATAACATAGGGAATATGATAACACTCCCACTAACCTTCTTGTACACAAAAGGTTCATCCAAATTTTGTAAGAAACCAAACTCTTTGATTACTGCATCAAATCGAAAGTTCCAACTCCTAGATGCTTGCTTCAATCCAGAAATGGATTTCTGAAGCTTGCATACCTTTTTGCCATCTTTGGATATGAAGCTCTCAGGTTGTATCATATACACATCATCGGCTGGGTTTCCATTAAAAAAAGCCTTCTTCACGTCTATTTGCCCTATCTCATAATCATAATGAGCAGTAATGGCTATGAGTAATCTAATGGATTAAAGGATGGCTACGGGGCTAAATGTCTCATAATAGTTAACTCTTTCTCTTTGACGATAACCTTTAGCGACTACCCTCTTTTTATAGGTAATCACATTACCATCTATGACAATTTTCTTCTTGAAAATCCTCTTGCACCCTATTGGTTTTATCCCTTTGGGTAGGTCAACCAAAGTCTATACTTAGTTTCAAACATGGAATGCATTTCGGACTTCACAACTTGAAGCCATTTTTTAGATTCTGAACTCTTCAGCTTCTCTTCATAAGTTGTAGACTCATCATCTTTTATGAGCAATACGTCATTATGTTCACTTACAAGAAATCTATATCTCTCTGGAATATTACGTATCTTACTTAACCTACGAACATTTTATGTGTCAAAAGGTTCAACTATTGTCTCATCTCATTGAACAATAATCTCAGGTTTAGATTGTTGATCTGTGTCTATTTGAGCATCATGAACTTCAACAAGTTTAACTTTGCTCCCACTATCTTGTCTTAGAAGAAACTCTTTCTCTCAAAAGATAGTATGCTTTGAGGAATAGCACCTTTTACTCTAAAGCATTGTAGAACTGATATCTAATTATTTCTTTAGGATATCCTACAAATAGATATTTATCATATTTCACTTCAAGTTTGTCTAATTGAATCCGCTTCACGTAAGCCAGAAAACCCCAAACTTTCATATAAGAAAGATAGGGTTTTTCGTTAGTCCATATCTCACATAGAGTAACATCTACTACTTTTGAAGGGACTTTGTTTATCACATAAACAGCAGTCTCGAGTGCATAAATCTAAAAAGACTTCGGTAGATCTCCTAAGCCCATCATTAACCTTACCATGTCCAACAAGGTTCGGTCTCTCCTTTCAGCCATACCATTATGTTGCGATGTGTAAGGTGGAGTCTATTGGGATACAATCCCATTATCCTTGAGATAACTTTTAAACTCCTTGTTTAAGTATTCACCACCTCGATCTGATCAAAGTGTCTTAATACTTTTACTGAGTTGTTTCTTTACTTCATGTCTGAATTGTTTGAACATTTCAAATGCTTTAGACTTGTATCTCATTTGATACACATACCCATATTGTGAATAACCATCGATAAAGGTAATGAAGTACATAAAACCACGTCTGGCATGAATGGACATCAACCCAAATACATCAAAATGTATTAGGTCTAATAACCCATTTGCACGTTCACTCTTTCTTTTAAAAGGTAATTTAGTCATCTTGCCTAATAAGAAAGATTCACATGTGTCATATGATTCATAATCAAATGACCCTAAGTTACTACTCTTATATAGCTTAGACATGCATCTCTCACTTATATGGCTAAGTCGGCTATGTCATAAGTAAGATGATTTTAGGTTATCTCGTTTTTGTCTTTTATTGTTATTGATATTTAAAATTGGATTGCATATATCTAATATGTAAATACCATTGCACAATGTAGCATTACCATGCAACATTTCATTCAATATAATTGAACATCCATTGCTTGATAAAGCTAAATGAAATCCTGTTTTATTAAGACATGAAACAGATACAACGTCCTTTGTCACAACGGGAACATAATAACAATTATCCAAAATTAACTCTAACCTATTAGGAAGATACAAAACGTAGGTTCCTATAGCTCATATAGCAAGTCTTGCTCCATTTCCCATATATAGGTCCATCTTTCCCTTCTTGAGTGGTTTACTATCCCTAAGGCCCTACATATCAACACATATGTGTGAGCCACATTCAGTATCTAATACCCAAATATTATGATCAAAAATAATATTAACCTTAATGACAAATAACATACTTGAAGTAGACGGGTGGAGCATATAATGCGTTCTACTTTAACGATTCCAGATAGGCTTTACAGTTCCTTTTCCAATGCCTTTCCTTGTTGCAATGGATGCATATTCCCTTTGGTGTATTCTCCTTTACCTTCTTCTTAGATACACCTCTTATTGGCTTCTTGGACTTCTTCTTCCTTTTTTTGGTTCCTCTTGTGAGTCCATCGAAATCAAAGCCTTACTATCCTTCTTGACAGTTTGCTCAACTATTTTGAGTAGATTAATTAGCTCAGGTATCAAGGTGGATATTTGATTAATTTGATAGTTAAGTACAAAATGTGAATAACTATCAATCAAACCAATTAGAATTAATTCTATACTTAGTTCATGATTCATTATGAAACCCAAACTGGCTAATCTCTCAATGGATTCATTCATCTTTAGCACATACTACACTGGAGACGATCCCTTGTCCATCTTAGTACGAAAGAGCAATTTCGAGGTCTCGAACCTTTCAGATTGAGCTTGCTCATCAAATAGTTCCCTTAGATGGTAGACTATGGTATGAGCATCCACAACCTCATGCTGCTTTTGCAATTCTGGTGATGTAAAGGCCAGTATAATACAACTAGCCAACTCACTATCATCCAGTAGTGGCAAAGAAGACATAGACGATACAACGAAGATACACTAGCATGTCAGACAGTTATTTAGTTAGAGTTAGTTACAGAACTAAACTAAAGAAGCAGTTATCTAGAAGCGATTATCAAGAATCAAGAAGCCGTTATCAAGACCAAAGAAGCAGTTAGAGACGAAGACTATAAATATTAGTCATAGTCAAAGATGTAAATATATAGAATGATCAGAGAAAGAGAAAAACTGAGTCAAGTTAGGAAGACTAGATAATCTGAGAGAAAAGTCTTACTGTGCTTACTTAGAATAGAGCTAACATTATGTAACAAAAGCTCACAATCTTTTTCTAGTGAAAGAAAGAAAAGGCTGATAGCCTAGAGAGGCTAATATGGTGAAAGAATACTTTCTAAGAGACCTGAAGAGGCTCTGGAAGAAAAGAATACTAGTAAACTTTTGAAGAATAGTGGAACACTCAAACGGACTCTGAGGACTGGACGTAGCCCACGTTTGGGGTGAACTAGTATAAAAATTGCATCGTCTATTCTCTACTCTTTAACTTTAGTTTACTTTTTGTTAAAAATCTTAGAGAAATAATTTGCGATTTATCTATGTAATAAGTTGTGATATTCTTCTAATAAGAAAGAAAAGTTTTCTTTTAGAGACTTTATAGCAAAAAAAGAAGGATACACCATTCAAGTCCCCCTTCTTGTGTATCTAATTTCTTGAACTTAAAGTCTTTACTAACGTGTAATTTACTTCAAGGGATTTCCCAGATGTGTTTCCTACTAAATTATTGGGATCACCCCCAGATAGAGAAGCAGAGTTCATTATGGACCTTATTCCAGGTAATGCTCCTATATCTATTCCTCCATGACACCTGTGGAACTTAAAAAAGTTAAGACTCAGTTGCAGGAGTTGTTGGATAAGGGTTTAATCAGACCCAGTGTGTCACCTTAGAGAGCTCCAGTTTTGTTTGTGATGAAGAAGGATGGGACTTTGAGATTATGCATTGATTATAGGCAATTGAATCGAGTGACAGTGAAGAATAAATATCCCTTACTGAGAATAAATGATTTACTTGATCAGTTATAGAGAGCTTACTAAATTGGATTTGAGATTAGAGTATTATCAATTGAAGATAGCAGAAGTTGATGTACCAAAGAGTGCATTCAAAACCAGATATTGGTACTTTGAATTTTGTGGTGATGCCTTTTGGGTTGACGAATGCTCCGACAGCCTTTATGGCATTGATTGACAAGGTATTTCAGCCTTACTTAGATCACTTTGTGATTGTATTCATAGATGATATTTTGGTATACTCAAAGAGTAGAGAGGAACATTCTGATCATTTGAGGTTAGTCTTACAAATAATGAGAGAGACACAATTATACGCCAAGTCCAATAAGTGTGAATTCTGGCTTGATTAAGTGGTGTTCTTATTCATATAGTATCTAGATAGGGCATATAAGTAGACCCAAAGAAAGTTGAGGCAATGATGAAGTGGGAAGCCCCTACACATGTATTTGAGATTTGGAGTTTTCTTGGACTAGTAGGTTATTATAGGAGGTTTGTTGAGGGATTTTCATTGATCTCAACCCCTTTGACAAAGCTTCTAAAAAAGAATGTACCTTTTTGATGGACTAATGAATTCCAAAGGAGTTTTGAGGAATTATAACATCGATTAACTATAGCACCGGCGTTAGCTATTCCATCTGGATCTAGAGGATATGTTGTGTATAGTGATGCTTCACACCAAGGATTAGGATGTGTTTTGATGCAATATGATTGAGTGATTTCATATGCATCAAGATAATTAAGGTCTCATGAGTTCAACTATCTAATTCATGATTTAGAGTTGAATGTAGTGGTGTTTGCTTTGAAGATTTGGAGACATTATTTATATGGTGAAAGATTTTAAATATTTACAAATCATAAAATTTTGAAATATTTTTTGAGTTAGAAGGAGTTGAATATGAGATAACAGCGATGGATTGAATTGCTTAAGGATTATGATTGCACAATTGAATACCATCCAGGTAAAGCTAATGTTATAGCTGATGTATAAAGTAGAAAATCTAATAGCAGCATAGCACTAATTCAAACATCGAGATTACCAAACCTAGTTCAGCTAAGAGCAATGAATATTGAGCTAAGTTTGGGGTAAAATGAAGCATTATTAGCTACACTGAAGCTTAGACTAGTATTGTATGAAAGGATCAGAAAAGCTCAAAGTAAGGATCTAGAATTAGCGAAGCTTGTTGAGAAGTTGAAGCAAAATTCGAGTTCTGAGTTTAAGTTGAGAGATAGTGCATTATGGTTGAAGCAGAGATTATGTGTACAATTTCATCAGATCTATGACTGTTAGGTGGACCTTATGTTCGTAGGGCAGACCTATACCTATATATACTATTTTTTGGAGCAATTTTAGTCCAAATGGCCAGTAAATGTTCGTTAGGCAGACTTCATGTCCATTGGGTGGACATTCATTGGACACTTACAAAAATGTGAAATTTTGACTCTTTTAGACAGCAAAATATCTCCTCATAGTCTTCTTGGAAGTTGTAGAACTCAGAGTCCTCTTAGAAAGCATGCTTAAATGATCTTAATCCGACATCCATAGAGAAAGTTAGGCTTCTTTCCCCAAAATCTATCCATTTACTTAATCCTATTAATCTCAGTCTATTTCCTTAATTATAACCTCAACTATCACCTTAAGCAATCACACATTTAATCACTTATTCAAACATCATACTAGGTTCATTTCAAGATTCATTCAAGCCTAAATACATCATAAGAAAGTGTCTTATCACTTGTTGTCTCAAACATCACATAAAAGAAATATATTTCGTGTAAAAGTCATTCCTATTTTCTAGCTTTTCCAACTCTATTTTCGGGTCAGTTTTGTATAACCATTTTGACCTAAAAAGTGAGGTATTTAGGTAACACCTTCTCCTTAAAAAATGTTCCTATATATCTTAAGTTTCTAATGACACCAAATTCATGTAGTTTAGTTCAGTATTCTATAAGTTATACCTAAACTACTACAGACTATTATTAAACAATGACAGCACCTAGTACTCAATTTGAAGCCAAATTTAGAAACCCTTATGGATAAAATTAAAATTCGATTCCTTCATGAAAATTGTATCCATATGTCTCTAATTTAGTATAAATTAAAAGTAATCCCATTTGGATATCTACATATTAAGATATGGCTAAAATACAGATGCCTATTAAGTGGAAACACTCTATCTAACATATTTCAGCACAGGGGTATATCACAGGCAGTATTGGGGAAACAGACAGAACTTGAGCTCTAGTCATTATTTTCTCAAGACACTTTAACAGAGATCAAGTTAACACCTATATATACAACTTTCTTTGTTTGAGTTTCTTCAAATTCGTGCTCTAAGGATATGAAAGACAGATCAAAAGAGAGAGATGAAATTGAAACCATAATTTCAACTTACCTTGATAACCTCTTTCCTTCTCCTCTTCTCTCCCCCTTTTTCTGTCCTCTTCTTATTTTCGTTTTTCTCCTTCTTCTAACCTTATTGACGACCTTCACTCTC
>JAOTJB010315827.1:0-15160 GCA_027123815.1 Erythroxylum minutifolium | reverse complement strand
TAGGAAGTTAGAGACTTGGTCAAATCAGATTTGTTATGACCTTGTTTCTTAGAGTTCTATTAGAATTAGTATTTATACGGTCTTGGACTTTCATTATGAAGAGAGAATTTAGATTATTCAATTGGCAAATAGAGACAGAGTTTTCTCCTTGAATTCTTGAAAGAACCCAAACCTAGAACTTATCAAAGAAACCCTTTCTTTATGGCGTTCAAAGCACTTCCATCATAACCTTCGTTCAAGTTTCTGTATTCCTTAAAGACTTTAATATAGTATGAGTTTCTGGTTTCGTTGTTTCTTGGGTGTAGGTTCTTTATACCAAGGTTCTTGTCTTTTTAGACAAAGGGTTAAGGTCCATCAAAACCAGATTTTTGTTTAGGTTTCTTGGGATCATATAATCAGATTCTTATAGGTTTTCTAAGGTCATCAATTAGTCAACTACTATCATGATTTGAAACTCATCATTTTCTTGAGAAAACTCCTTTATTTACATGGAGGTAAATGGCAACACTACTGTCTAAACCATAATCAGGAGACCAACTTGATTTTTCAACTGTGAATCAATTAATTTAGATTTTAATAATATACATGTTTCCCACACATCTCTATATATATGTATATTACTTACACAAAAACCTTGGTACCTTATAACTAGTTATATTATGCTCATACAAATAAAACCAAACTCTTTTGTCTTATTAATAATAAATATGTTCATTACAATATTGTAAATAGAAGAAAATTAGGTTATATGTAAATATACGTGCTTTTCAGGGCACTATATTTACATATTCCTAACAATCTCCCACTTGTCCTAAAGCAAGTTTAATATATTCCTCATCCCTATTCCTTTTAGGTGACCTCAAAGCTCTTCTGTGATAGTGTCTTCATGAACGGATCAACAAGGTTTTGATCTGTGGGAATCTTACCACATCCACCTCACCACGTTGTATTATCTCCCTTATGAGATGATGCTTTCTCTCAATGTGTATGACACCTTTATGGTTTTGAGGTTCTTTAGAATTAGCCACTGCCTACTATTATCACAATAAAGTATAATGGCCTTTTTCACCTTAGGAACTACCTCCAAATCCTTTAGGAACTTGCGGAGCTAGACTGCTTCCGTTGCTGCTTCACAAATGGCAACATACTCAACCTCTATAGTTGAATCAACAATACAGGATTGCTTGACACTCCTCCAGACTATGTGTCCACCTCCCAAAGTAAATATAGAACCAGAAGTTGATTTCCTTGAATCAAAATCTGACTAGAAATCGAAATTTTTATATCCTATCAAAATAAGGTCATTTCCAGAGCAGACAAGCATTAAGTTCTTCATTCTACGAAGATACTTCAGTATGCACTTGATCACAGTCCAATGCTCCATTCTTGGATTGGACTAGAATCTGCTTACCAGTCCCACTGCGTAACAGATATCTGGTCTAGTGCAAAGCGTAGCATACATTAAACTTCCAACTACTGAATCATATGGAATGTAGCTCATGCATTCAACCTCCTCTTAGGTCTTAGGTGCTTGCTTCTTTGAAAGTTTGATTCCATGTCTAGTAGGTGTGAAACTACCCTTGGAATCCTACATAGCAAACTTATTGAGCATGTTCTTAATGTAGGTTAGTTAAGACAAATCTATTTGCTTGTTCTTACGATCCCTTGTAAGCTTGATCCCTAGAGCATAGTTAGCCTCTCCCAAATCTTTCATTGAGATCTGTTTGTTTAACCATCCCTTGACTGTAGATAACATTCCTATAACATTCCCAATGAGCAGAATGTCATTGACATACAGAATTAGAAAAGTAACCTTGCCTTCTTGTATCCTTTTATAGACTCAAGGCTCATCTAGGTTTTGTATGAACCATAGGTTTTGATGGCCTTATCAAACCTAATATTCCAACACCTAGATGCTTACTTAAGTCCATAAATGGACCATTGCAACTTGCACACCTTACGCTTATTACCTGGCTCAACGAATCCTTCTAGTTGGGCCATATAAATGGTCTCCTCGAGATCTCCATTAAGAAATGTAGTCTTGACATCCATTTGCCATATTTCATAATCAAAATAGGCTGTTATGGCCAAAAGAATTCTGATGGACTTAAGCATGCAACCGGATAAAAAGTCTCCTCATAGTTTATACCCTCTTTTTGAGTATAGTCCTGAGCTACCAATCTAGCTTTAAAGGTCTCTACCTTTCCATCTGATTATTTCTTTTGATCCATTTACTCCCTATGGCTTTTATACCTAGTGGTAGATCTACAAGGATCTAGACTTCATTGGCAATTATGGAATCTATTTCTGATTCCATTTCCTTGAGCCACTTTTTTGCAACGTCATTAATAGCTTGAGTATAAGTAACGAGATCCGTTACTTCTTGGTCTGAGATGGCAATTATGCCTTCTCCTAGACCTAGATATCTGTCTGGTTGTCTCACATCTCTCCCACTACATCTAGGCACTACTTGACGTTTAGGCTGCTCTTTCGATTCAACTCTTGAATCCATTTTGATATCTTATTCCACTATATCTAAATTAACTCATGGTTTGGATTAAATAGCTAACTCCTTTAGTACTACTTCACTTCTTCCTTTGTGATTTCTCAGAAATTCTTCCTTTAAGAAGGTTGCATTTGTTGACACAAATATCTTCCTGTCCTAAGGACTGTAAATATAGTAACCTCGTGTATACTTAGGATATTCTACAAACAAACATACTTCTGACCTTGGTTCCATCTTTGTAGATTCAGGCCTTAGAACATCGGCTCGACAGCCCCAAGTCCTCAAGTGCCGCAATGAATTCACTCATCTAGTCCACAACTCCCTAAGTGTTTTAGGCACTAATTTGGATGGAGAAAAGTTAAGAAGATAAGTTTCCGTTTGTATGTCATATCCCCAGAATGATTCTGGAAGTTTAGCATAGGATATCATTGATCTTACCATTTCCAATAGAGTTCTATACCTTCTCTCAGCTACACCATTCTGTTGAGGTGTTTTGGGAGTTGACAAGTTGGAAACAATTCCATTGTCAATTAGGAATTATTGGAACTCTCCAAGTAAGTAGTCACTACCTCGATCTGATCGAAGTTGTTTTAATGGCTTGTCAAGCTGCTTCTCAGCTTCATCTTTGAATTCTTTAAACCTTTCAAAGGATTCACTCTTTTTGTGCATCAAATACAGATAGCTATGTCTAGAGTAATCATCTATAAAGGTTATGAACTATTCATAGCCTCTCTAGCTTGTATGTTCATAAGCCCAAACACATCAGTGTGTACCAGGTCCAACGTGGATTTAGATCTGTTTCCTTTGGAAGGAAATGAGGCCTTGGTCATCTTTCCTTCAATACAAGACTCACAGGTGGGTAATGGCCATTGTCCAAGCCTAGAAGGATCCCATCCTTCACTAACTTGTCAAGTCTTTTTTGATTGACATAACCCATCCTTAAGTGCTACAGATATTTTGAATTAATGGTAGAGTCATTGGATTTTCTTGGTTTTATTAATTCTGTGGTGTTTAGTAAGCCAGTCATAGGTTCTATAAAGAACAATCCATGTTTAATTACTGCATTATAAATAAAATCCTTATTCTCATATATTGAAATAACATTTTCAAAATATAAGGAATAATCAGATTTTATTAAATAAAAACTAGAAATCATATTCCTTACAACCATTGGGATGTAATATACATCCTCCAAATATAACCTATAACCACTAGGAAAGTCTAAGATAACTATTACCATTGCTTCTGCTAAAACATTGGATCCATCCGCTATCTTGATTTGAAACTGGCCTTTAGGCAGTCTTTTCCTTTGCTGAAAACCTTGCATAAAATTGCAAACATGGTCAGTGGCTCCTGAATCTAATATCCAAGAATTAGATGAATCTACCATATTTCTAGTTCCTAACAAACTTAGCAAGCCTATACCTTGTTTGCTCTTTAGGGTCTCAAGGTAGACCACGCAATTCCTTTTCCAGTGGCCGTTCTCACCACAGTGGAAACACTTTCCCTTGGTGTCCTCTTTGGCCTTCTTTTTCATGGGTTGGGCCTTAACTCATATTTGGGCATTTCCTTGCTTTGCACCCTTCTTCTTTTGCTTTACCCTTACCCTTGGCCTTAAAAGAAGATGCCATATGAGCCTTTGGCCTATTGGCCCTGATATTTAATATCTCCTCTATATTCTAGAGGGTATTCATTAACTCATTCAAGGTGTAATTCTTGATGTTGAGCTTATAGTCCAACTGAAACTGATAAAAAGAAGAGTTTAAGCTATTGATGATCATGATCATCTGCGCTTCCGCATCTATTTTCGCCCCAAGCAACTCGACCTTAGTAACCACAGAGATTACCTTAAGCATGTAATCCCACAACAGTTCACCAGGCTTTTGTCTGAGGCCTGGTCCTCACACCAAACATCTCATGTAGGTGATGGACCATTGCATTAGCATTTTGCATGTCTATAAATTTCTTTTGCAACATTACGTTGACAAAAGCCATAATATAGTATTTGGCAGTCTTATCAACATTCTGCCATTGCTCATGTTGCTGGACTTGCTCAGGAGTTGATTTATCACCCAATGGTGTAGGCTCATTGTCTATTAATACCCATGAAATTTGTTCATATTGGGGAACGATGTCGAGGTTACATCTCCATTCATTAAATTTATCTCCGTTTTCTAATTTGTTATTAATCAAGAGCATTGTAAGTGGATTCATAGATTACGACTAAAAATATAAATTATTAAAGAATGAGCATATTAGTCAAAAAATGGAACTTTGTATAAAATCATGATGCATGTATACATGATGATAGATTTAACAAAACTTTTAAAAAATAAATCTTTATACGACGGTTATTTTTCTTATCTATAACGGACTAAGTGACGGTGGGCCATCTTATCCATTAAAAGAAAAACTAAGACCCTCGCACTCAAAAAGCTACTAAGCATCTTCATGCCTAACTCTTTGAGAAGTGTGATAATTTGGTCCATGCATTTATCAACAGAGCTACGGTGGAAAGATTATTGATAAACCATGTTGATTGTGCAACTATTTGATTCATCCACTACAGATACTTGCAAACTTTGCCTTGGTAGGAGGTCACATTTGCTACCAATGAGTAGACTTATCCTTTAGGAGAGGAGACCCAAACCATGCAAGATCTAGGATTCATGTCCTTCGATGGAGAGTAACACTTCACATGGAGACCGTGGACTCTTAATTGAACATCCTCTCCCACTCAATCTTTTTCAGTGTTTAAGTTTTAATTAATATCATCTTGTCTAGATGCAATTTATTTTCCATCCTATATTGTTTCATTATATATCTCATACATAATGAATGCATGGCAAAGCCTAGGGTTGGCAATTTTTCTAAATGGCATACAATCATATAATATCTTATATTATTTGCATCCATTTATTTATTCATCTCATGAATTAAATAGCTACTTTTGATTGTCCATTTTAGAAAATTACAAGGCCTTTTTGGACCAAAATTTCTTCGTGGACTTGGATCTTCCGCTTCGAACTCTTATCTCATACGACCCGGCCTATTCGGTAAAAACGAGTTAATGGCATTTTATTTCTAATTTCTTGGAAAATTTTAACACCTATTTCTACCGAGCCTTAAAAAAACCTAGAACAAGATGAGCGCGGAGCTTAAAACCAATATGCGTGCCACATTTTCCGCAAGGCAACGCTGCAGCTACATGACTACTAGTCACGCTATACGCAACAATATGCAGCAAAATTTGCTGCATGTTGCGTACAGCAACTCTTGTTGGGTGTTGCCAGCATGTGGTGGGCACTATGCGCTGCCTTTTCTGGCCACGCACAGTGGCTGCGGCTAGATTGTAAAACATAAAAAAATTTCCAACACTTAGAAAAATTCAAGAATTAACATAATTTAATCAAAAGAAAATATGTCATTATCACAAAATAAAAGCCGAAAATATTTACTTATTCTTTTCTTCGATCCATGGTTGCTCCGTCTTCAAAAATTACAGAATTTTTCAAACAGAAAAAATAAGACAAAGAGGAAACATGGCAATGATAGGCCACCCTCCTTGTTACAAACCAAACGAAGAAAGCTTACACGTAAATCGATTTTTTATGGACAATCAAAAGAGCAAAGTAAAACATACACAGCATATATTTTTATTACATAAAAAAATTTGCAATATACATAATTTAATTGCCAACTCATGCAACATATAGGTACCAAATCATGCATAACGAAATCGGCTTTGATAAAAATGGTTGGGTTGAAAATAGGTTCATGCTTGGTTTGGCTAAATGATAGATTTCAAAACTTTTTCTAAAATCAAAACACAGCGGAAGTGTAAATACCAAAACAGCTTGCTTTTGATCCATATATGATACGGCGTAAAGAAAATAAATAAAATAGGAACAAGATTGGATTATTACTGCCTCCTTGCTACAACTTTGACTCCTCACTGTTGTGTCCTCAACCAATCCAATCTACCACTTGTTCTCCTTGAATAGCTTGGTTAACAAGATCCTTTGGTAGGAAAGGAGAAGAAAAAAATGGAGGTTTTTTTTTAATGTTCAGCAAGTTGGGAGAGAAAATTGAGAGCCAAAATCACGCACACTTCATTTATTATCAAAGCTAAAAATGAATTGTGTCCTTACAAGTCCAACACTTGGACGTTTTTCAGAGAGAGAGTGGGAAGACCAAAAAACCACCCTTTCATTCTTTTGTTAAGAATTCCAAAAGAGAGGTGTACGTTTTCTCTCCTTTAAAACCATCCATTAAACTCATTTTTAATGATGAGCATTACCAAATCCTACATTTTTGTAGAATTCGATTTTGCTCTTTTTTTATATTGTCTCAATTTAATTAATCTAATTAATTAAACCAAAATTCAACCTAGTATTAAATGTTTCTTTGGGCTTATAATTAACAATTAATCAGAGTAGGCCCAATATTTAACTATAGGCTTAAGAACCAATTTAATTAACTCTTAATTAAATTGTTTCGATCTTATTTGCCTGAATCCAATTCGTCCATTTCTCTCCTTTATTTCTCATTTTCTTTCCAGTGACCTCCATTTATTTTTCTTACTTTCCTTGATAACCTTTTTAGAATCCAAGTGAGGAATCTAAATAATTCAAGCTACAATAAGTCTGAAATTAATTTAATCTCATTAGAATTAATTCTGACTTGTTAACCAAATATCATTCCACTAAAGCCAATTGGTATAACTCTTGAATTACTTAAAATTATAAAAAAACACATTTTAATTTATTAATTCAATGTCCAATCGCAAACTTTATTATGAACCATATTATAGCCATCTACACAATAAGGCCTAAAATTATTGTTTTGCCCTTATGTTGGTTTTTCCTTCTAGATCTCCCATTTTACTCTACATGGTGATTAATACACAAGATCTAATCTTGGAGTTAAGACTTGATGGGTAGCTAGTCTATCAAACTACTGGCGCCAGTTTAATCACCAATCTCCGTAAAACATCTAGAAGTGATGATATCACTATAAACTCTTTATTTGAGTAAATGTTCGTTGATACATGTTTCAATTAATAATTCCAACATACAGACACTGGATTGATACTTTGTTAAAATCCATTCCAATCATATCAAGAATTATAATGAAACACATATGAGTTCACTACTCATCAAGATTGTAGTCTATAATTAAGTGTATGTTTTAAGATTAAAATAACGACCTACTTTATTCTTTAGAACATACGTGATTCCAGATTCATTTAATAGTGCCATTATCGATAGTCAACTACTATTATGATATGAAATTTATTATTCCCTTGAAGTAAACTTTTGTACTTATATGGAGATAAATCGCAACACTACAGTCTAAACTATAATAAAGCGACTAACTTGATTATTCAACTATGAATCAATTATTTTAGATTCTAATAATATACGTGTTTCCCATACATCTCTATGTATATATGTATTACTTATAAAAGAATCTCGGTACCTTATGACTAGTTTTATTATGATCATACATATAAAACCAAACTCTGTTTTTTTATTAATAATAAATATTTTCATTACAAAAGGTAACTTGAAGAAAATTAAGTTATAAGTAAATAAACTTGCTTTCTAGGTCACTATATTTACTAACTCCAACATAGCTGACAGACCTTTGAGCTATATCTTTATCCAAAATGTTCTTCTAGAAGATCTTAGAAATCTAAGTCTGCTGTCTCGTACTTGAAAATATTAATGTTGCAATTTGTTTGAATTTTACGAATTCAATGAGTGAACCATTATTAACGATCCCACTTCAGGCAAACACATAAATATCACACAACCAACCAATTTCACAACATTTTCTAACACAATAAGACATAACAAATGTCATACGCTGTTAGGTTAGGCATGGTTGCATGCATCACATGCATGTGGATGCAGCGGAAGTGTCAGAATCAACCCGGACACCATGACAACCCAAAGACCATAGAATCTCACATGCATGTAAGGATATGTAAAGAACAAGAAATAACAAAACTTTTTACCTTGTGTATCTCCTCATTTCTTGTTTCTTTTCCTTGTTTGGGTTGTAAAGATCAAACCCTTTCTTGATCAACCAAGAATATGCAAAGAAGTAAGATGAAACAATGTGTAAGGGTTTTGGAACACCAAACTTAGTGAGTTCAAGTAGATGTTCAATATGATAGAAGATAGGTCAAGGTTATTTTACACGTATGTTGATTTATACAATATTTGCATAAATTATAAGAAGATAACTCAAGAACTCTTCTCACACTGTCTAGAAAACTTCTAGAACCCTTTCTCTATCAGTTAAATGTGTGAGAAGTGAAAGTTGTTCGTATACATAAGTGAAGAACTCACTTATATATCATTTCGGGTCTTTGTTACGATCGTGGCATGTCTCATCTTAGACCACGATCGTGGTCTTATAATGCATGATCATGGCCTACTTAAAATAGGCCATACACACTTATTTTTCATCCTATCTTTTATATATGTCACCTATAGGTTCCCGTCTATTTTAGGCACTTGAATTAATTGTTAATTAAAACATATCATGATGCCTATTTGCTAGAATATAAGTAGATTAACATATAAACTCTTTGATAGTTAATTATCTAACTTATGAACCTTTCGGTAGACAATTACCTTACAATTCGTCCTTTCACCATACTATACCTCACTTGGTTTAGAGTATGGGCTATGTGTCAACTCCCACTAGACTGACTACGTCACATCTAGTCCAAGTGATATTAGTTTTTGTCTTGGGATCTCATTACTCTATGTGTTATTGAAGACTCTCTTTGTGACACATAAGTTCTCTGGCCAAAGACTCCAAAGTAATGACCCTGACAAGAGGCCGTGGGTATCATCTCCTTTTATCAGTGGTGGTGAATCTTTTATTGACTACCCAATTACCTTCGAATATATATAGCCATACCCAATCACCACCCTAAGAGCGACCTTGTCTTGAGGTAACAAGGAATGGTGTCAAAGCACAAAATTTATATCCAAGATATCCTTGAATACCTAAAGTCTAAGGATATTTGCACTATTACTATGATGAGATTAATCTTTGACATTCGATAGATCATCCATATGAGAATCTCATAGCGGGTTATCTGATGTACTTACTATCCTTAGTAAGCATCCACATAATAACTCTAAACATCTCATGCTTATAGTTTATGAGATCCAATAGTCTTTCTGGATTAATAATGTCCTGTCTTATTAATCCTATGACTAGGGATTGTTTGGATACTAACATAATTGCACATGATAGGAATCTCATTATCATGATCTCATAATGATTTCCTTCGTGCTATGTTTTGTATCATGGACTTTATTCATTCGATTTAAGATCAATATCAATTCATATATATATAAATGAATATCAAATCAATGAAAAAATGCCTATTTACTTTATTAATCAAATAAAGTTTGTACAAAAATGCTAAAGGTGATTGCCTTTAGAGAACTACTCTAACAATCTCCCCCTTACACTAAAGCCAATCGCCTTTGTATCTAATACCATAACGAGTACACAAGAATCAAATTTTGCCTGAGGAAGTGGCTTAGTCAAAGGATCAGTGATGTTCTGATCTCTGGGCACTCTCTCTATCTTCACATCACCTCTATCAATTATCTCCCTCATCAGGTGATATCTCCTGAGTACGTGCTTAGACCTCTGATGAGACCTTGGTTCCTTGGCTTGAGCAATAGCCCCATTGTTGACATAATACAATAATATCAGGTCTACTATGCTAGGAACCACTCTAAGTTTCATGACAAACTTCTTCATAAAAATAACTTCTTTTACCGCTTCTGCAGTTACAATATACTCTTACTTGGTCGTCAAATCTGCAGTCGTCTCTTGTTTGGAACTTTTCCAACTGACTGCTCCACTATTCAGTGTGAAAACATAACCTAACTAGGATTCAGAGTCATCCTGATTAAAAACTAGCATTTGTATGCCTGCTCACTACAAGATCTCCATTTTCATATATCAAAAATACATCCTTAGTCCTTCTTTAGTACTTTAGGATATTCTTAATAGCCACCAAGTGACCCTCACCAGGATCCGATTGGTATCTACTCGTAACACTTAGAGCATACGATATATTGAGTCTTGCATATAACATAACATATATGATTGATCTTACTACTAAAGCATACGGGATCATTGTCATATGAGTCCTCTCATCTTGCGTCTTATGACATATAGATTTCAGGAGTTTTATCCTATAAGTCATAGAAAAAAACCCTCTCTTGGACATCTCCATGGTAAACCTATTTAGCACTTTGTCTATGTATGTTGACTATGAAAGACCTAGCAACTTCCTTGATTTATCTCTATATATCTTTATTCCCAATATGTAAGTTACTACTCTAGGGTCTTTTGTGGAAAAATTTCAGGACAACCAAACTTTGACCGATTGCAAACTTGAGACATCATTTCCTATTAGTAATATGTCATCCATATAACACAAGGAATATGATAGTTCTGCTACTAATATTCTTGTATACACAAGGTTCATCAGGATTTTGTGAGAAACCAAACTCTTTGATTGTCTCATCAAATCGGATGTTCCAACTCTTAGATTCTTGCTTCAATCCATAAATGGATTTTTGAAGCTTGCATACCTTTCTGCCATCTCTGGATATAAAGCCCTCAGGTTGTATCATATATACATCCTCAACTAGGTTTCCATTCAAGAAAGCTATCTTCATATCCATTTGGCATATTTCATAATCATAATAAGCATCAATGGCTATGAGTATTTCTAATGGATTTAAGCATAGCTACGGGGCTAAAGGTCTCATCATAGTCAACTCCTTGTCTTTGACGATAACCTTTAGCCACTAGCCTTATTTTATAGGTAATCACGTTACCTTCCATGTCCATTTTCTTCTTGAAAATTCATTTAAACCTTATGGGTTTTAACCCTTCGTGTGGGTCAACCAAAGTCCATACTTAGTTTTCATATATGGAATCTATTTCGAAATTCATGGTTTGAAGCCAATTTTCAGATTCTGAACTCTTCAGAGCCTTTTCATAGATTGTAGGTTCATCGTCCTCTATGGGCAATACGTCATTTTGCTCGCTTACAAGAAATCTATATCTCTCTGGAACATTACGTATCCTACTTGACATATGAACATTTTGTGTGTTAGAAGGTTCAATTGTTGTCTCATCTTTATGAACAACAATCTTGGGTTTAGGCAATTGATTTGTGTCTATTTAAGCATCACGAACTTCATCAAGTTCAATTTTGCTCCTACTGTCTTCTATTAGAAGAAACTCTTTCTCTAAAAAGATAGCATGCTTTGAGGCAAACACCTTTTGCTCTAAAGCATTATAGAATTGATATCCAAATGTTTCTTTAGGATTTTCTATAAACATACATTTATCATACTTCACTTTAAGCTTGTTTGATTGAATCCGCTTCACATAAGCCAGACAACCCCAAACTTTCATATGAGAAAGATAGGGCCTTTTGTTAGTCCATAGCTTATATTGAGTAATTTCAATTGCCTTTGAAGGGACTCCGTTTGTTACATAAACAACAGTCTCGAGTGCATAACCCCAAAAAGATTTCGATAGATTTGCTAAGCCCATCATCAACCTTACTATGTCCAACAAGGTTTGTTTCTCTTTTCAGCCACACCATTATATTGTGGTATGTAAAGTGGAGTCCACTGGGATACTATCCCATTATCTTCAAGATAAGATAGAAATTTCTCGTTTAAGTATCCACCACCTCGATCTGATTGAAGTGTCTTAATATTTCTACCGAGTTGTTTCTCTACTTCATGTCTAAATTGTTTAAACATTTCAAACGCTTCAGACTTGTATCTCATTAGATACACATACCCATATCATGAATAATCATCGATAAAAGTAATGAACTACACAAAACCACCTCTGGCATGAATGGACATCAGACCACATACATCAGAATGTATTAGGTCTAATTCATTCGTTCACCTTTTCCTTGAAAATGTAATTTAGTCACCTTTCCTAATAAGCAAGATTCACATCTGTCATATGATTCATAATCAAATGACCCTAGGCTACCATTCTTATATAGCTTAATCATGCGTTTCTCACTTATATGGCTAAGTTGACAATGCCATAAGTAAGATGATTTTAAGTTATCTCGTTTTTGTCTTTTATTGTCATTGATATTTAAAATTGGATTGGAGATATCTAATATGTAAATTCCATTGCACAAGTAGCAGTACCATACAACATTTCATTCAACTTAATTGAACAACCATTTCTTGAAAAAGTTAAATGAAATCCAGCTTTATTAAGACGTGAAACAGATACAATATTTTTAGCCACAACGGGTACATAATAGTAATTTTCCAAAACTAACTCTAGCCCACTAGGAAGATACAAAACACATGTTCCTATGGCTAATGTAGTAACTCTTGCTCCATTTCTTACACGTAGGTCCATCTCTTCCTTCTTGAGCAGTCTACTATCCCTGAGACCTTGCATATCAATACATATGTGTGAGCCACATCCGGTATCTAATTTCCAAATGTTATGATCAAAAATAGTATTAACCTCAATGACAAATATCATACCTGAAGTAGACGATGGGGAATCCAATGCCTTCTTCTGCTTCAGTGACCCCAGATAAGCTTTGCAGTTTCTCTTCCAATGTCCTTCCTTATTGCAATGGAAGCATATCCCCTTTGGTGCTGTCTCCTTTGCCTTCTTCTTGGCTACATCTCCCACTTGGACTTCTTCTTCTTCTTTTGGTTATTCTTTCGAGAACCAAAAGCAGAGTTCACCAGCATCACAACCTTACTATCTTTCTTGACAATCTACTTAGCTGTTTTGAGCAGATTAATCAGCTCAGGTATCATTGTGGATATTTGGTTCATCCGATAGTTAAGCATAAACTATGAATAACTATCGGTCAAACCAGTCAGAATTAAGTCTATACTTAATTTATGATCCATTATGAAGCCCAAATTAGCTAATCTCTCAATGTATCCATTCATCTTCAGCGCATACTGCATTGGAGATGTCCTTTAGCTATCTTCTAATGGAAAAGCAACCTTAAGGTTTTGAACCTTTCTGATCGAGCTTGCTCATTAAATAGTTCCCTTAGATAATAGAATATGGTATGAGCATTCATAGCCTCATGTTGCTTTTGCAATTCTGGTGACATAAAGGCTAGCATTATACAACTAGCCAACTCACTATCATCCAGTAGCTTTTTATAAGCTTTCTGATCTTCATTAGATGCATTGACAGTAGGGGGATCAGGAAGTGGTTCTTCTAGGACATATCCTAGTTTTTCAGATTTAAGAACAATTCTCAAATTTCGTAGCCAATCCAAGAAGTTAGGTCCTGTGAGTTTGTTGGAATCTAATAGAGAGCGTAAGTTCACACTAGAAGACATCGTTGGGATTCAATAACCTAGAAGAACGAGAGAAAATGTTAGAATGCACATTAATGCATATCGATAAGGGCTTTAATCACATGCATTATAGGTCCCATTATTCTTATTCAAATCTATAGCCCTCACTATGAATTCAAGAAAACTTATAGTTATCTTAATGGGTCGACATCTGATATCACCACGAATGACCTTAGGTTTGCCCAACAAGCCACCTTAGGTCAATCGATAGGCATCATTCATACAAATTGCATTCAATTATGCAACTATCAACTTGTGCCATCAACTGTTGATTTAGCACACTCATAGGGTTACCAACTCTTGATTTGTATACACCCCATATATATAACCCAACTTCGCCTCTATCCACGTTGACCTTAGGTTTGCCTAACAAATCGATGCTTCCAGTTAGGACTAACCCCTTAATCCAGAAATCTAATTTCCATGGTTTGAACGTGTTCTTGTAGAGCAGGTTTAGGTTTGCCCAACAACCCAACTCTAAAAGAACTCTGGTTCTTGCCATATTAATGGAAGGCGTAAGTCATAATATTTGGTTGAGGGATTTGTCCTTTAGTCTCATCAATACTTGGATGATCTTGATTATGTATATCACATATATATATTCAGATTATGGACAACTCAATTAAATTTAGCCTATATCCACAACTATCCTTAAAATACATCTAATGCATATATCACACAAAGGAGGTTAATTTAGGTTATGACTTAACTATGCATCTAAAGTTCTTGATTCAATTCAACTCTTGAACCTAATCGAGTACTAGTGTTAGTCTTGGCCAATCCGAATTATGGATCTGATTCGATTAGGAACCCTAAAATTCAACTATTTTGATGTCCAAATTAGACACTTTAATCCTAGTTTATATGCCTTTATCTAGTCACATTAGAAATGCTATGCTCTACTTAGATTAATTATAAATTAATCCCTAGGGTTTCCAAAATTCTCGTACATCAATTAGCCATCTATAATATCCCTAGGTCATCTTAAATTTATCTAAACAATTTCGGCACATGCCAAAATTATCTTGATGGCCAAAATCGTCAAGACTGTCAAGATAAATAAGTTAACCTACTAGATACTAAAGAGGTTGATTCGATGTTTGAAAATTTTCTAGAATCCTAATTTCAAGCACATGTATTAAGCATGTTATTGTCATCAAAATAATACATTTCTTATCACATAAGAACCTTATTTAGGTCTCATAACCGAAATA
>JAOTJB010315783.1:0-15168 GCA_027123815.1 Erythroxylum minutifolium | reverse complement strand
GAGAGTGAGATGGTTGTGAGTGAAGAAGAGAGAAAATGAAGAAGATGAAAGCTTGTAATAAAATGAAAGACAATGAAGAAGGTCTTTCAAAAGAATATGTTGTGGGATAGGTTTAAAAAGCAAGGTGAAAAATGCTTGGTAAGTATCATGACACTTCATTAACACTACTAATGTCTTCAATTGTTATATCTCATATCATTAATAACTAGTCCATTTGTCCCATAATTTCTAAACCAATTATCACTCAATTTTCTATGCCACTTGTTAATTATTTCTACTATCATTTGTCATTTATTTCTACTACCACGAATCAATTTTTCTTGCCACTTGACATTTTTCCTAGTCCAAAAATACTCATAAATTTATAAATATCTCAATTATAACTAATAAATTCTAAATCACCAATTATAATTCATCAACCAATTTTTAAGACATAAAAATTCACAATTCACATCATAGCTATTTTAAGTCATTCATACCCTAAAAAATTTAATTGAGTGCATATATAGTATTTGAAATGTGTACAAAAATTATAATTCACGTGTGTGTATGATAATGTTACGCTTGAGTATGAAATGCATTTCCTAATTTCTCAGCACTCATATGTAATAGTCTAAGGTTTTAACCCTAAGTATGGAGAAACGAGTTATTATATAGAATGCCTACTTACATTTATGATGAGTGAAGATATGAGAGGTTTTAGTTGTTTATTGTGGGTTTATCAAGAAAAAAAGGTTTATCTCAAAAAGTTTAACAAAGGATATTGAGTTAGGTTGGCTTTTTAAGCTAAAAACAAAGATGGCCTTTATCATTTTTTTTGCACACATGTATATATATGGTCTCAAATCGATTCCAAGCAAGTTCTAGAGAAAAATTCACTTTAGAAGATAATCACGCATCAAAGAAATACAAATTCATATAGATTTTTCAATCTTTTAGCCCCAAAAACTCACAGGTTAATGCAGTTCACCATAATTATACACTATATTTAATCATATGATTGCCAAAACTTGACTATGTGTATACACTTGTATTTCTTAACTAAATGACATTTATTGTCCTAAAATAAATTTAACTCAAGTTATATGCACTACTCAAGTTATATGATTATGGCTTTGGGCCACGATCATGATAGAAAGGGTTAAGCACTGGCCACAATCGTGACAGTCAGGGCCACAATCGTAGCTTACATCGGGCTGATACAAAAACTCTAATTTCATGAGATTTTTCAGATCGTTTTGACCACAAATTAGCTCTAGGGCTTCCAAGATATAAATAGAACATTATAAGACAGAAGGGGGAGCTTTAGCAAAACTTTCACATCAGCAAAATTCAAAAACCCTAATGATCTATTGAGTGATTTGAGGAAGGATACGAAGGAAGAGAGACACGAAGATGAAGTTTGACGCGAAGTACTTCTAGGAATAGGTGGTTTCCCGTCGTCGTTGCCTCCATTGATCCGTTCCGAGCGTATTTTCCAATTTACTTCAGTTTTATTGATTTATAAAATTGAGATCATTGTTGAGAATAGGTTATGTCAAATGTTGATTATTGTTTAAACTCACCTTTGGGATTTTGTCTTTGATTTTAATGAAATTTGATTTATTGCATTTTTATTTTAGTTATTTGTGATTCAATATCTGCTCTTAATAATTTGAGAATAAATTGAGAGGGTGAGCCAAGTGAATATCATCAAATTGGGCTAACGAGAGTTAGGTAATTTGATAGATAAGATTTGAATCAAACTGGTAAAATCGTGTAATGACAGATCGAGCATAGGTTTTCGGTAGGTTATTGGACAATTTTAGAACTAATTTAGGTTTTGGGTTAATTGTGAGTTGAGAAATCAAAATTCCATAATTTAAATTATGGATTATTAATTAGCGTTTAAAGATTATTACTTGAGAGAGAGTGATCCATCCTAGGGCCGTTTAGACCCAATAATTCGGTAATTGCATAATAGATTAGATTTTCATTAATTTCTGGTTAAAACCCCCTTTCTATCAATCGGTAGTTCCTAGGTTAATTCTTGATTTGGTTGTGTGATTTGCTATTTTATTATTACTTCTAAAATTTAATTCTAGTAATTGATTATCGATTGATTAATTTTCTATATTTATTGTTTATTTTAGATTGTTGCGATTTAGTTCGACTTCAGATTTTAGGTAGATTAACCCTCCTCGTAGGATTGATGCCTTAGATACTACACGAATGACCAGTGTACTTGTGGTATTATCGAGGTTTAAATAGTAAAACTTAGCACACGTAAACCTACAATCAAGTTTTTGGCATTGTTGCCAAGGAGGCGATAGTTTAGTTTTATAGTTTAAAGCATTAAATTAGTTTTTAATTTGTGTTTTTGATTCTTTCGTTTCATTTTAGAATTCATGCTCTTGTATGAAAACAAGAGTCACGAGAGGTTCGAGTTGTGCAACAGAGATGTTAGATTTAGATATCACATGATTAGAACGCATCCTTTGAAAAACTCAACGAGAAGAAGAAGAAGAGATAGGAAAATCATCAATGGCCGAGGAATTTCAATGGAATATGGATCAAGAAGCAAACCAAGGACAGCAATAGAGGACCCTGATGGACTTTATGAGGCTAGGATTCAACCCATCAAACTAAGGAGTGGCTAGGCCGTCAATTCAAGCAGCCTCGTTTGAGATAAAACTAACCCTCCTTAATATGCTTCAACAAAACGTGCAATTCTATAGATTGGCAAATAAGGATCCCAATGCCCACATCGTGAATTTCCTTGAGATCTGTGGTACCTTCCGTGTCATCAAATTTTGGAGGATGCAATTAGAATTAGGTTGTTCCCCTTTACACTTAGAGAAAGAGCGAAAGTTTGGTATCATTCATTGAGCCCAGCCAACATCACGACATGTGATCAGCTTGTGTGTGCCTTCTTAGACAAGTACTTCCCACTGTTTAAGACAATGAAGATTATAAAGGAAATCACTAATTTCCAACAAGGTGATAGGGAGTCCATCTATAAAACGTGGGAAAGATATAAGGATCTACAAAGGAAGTCCCAAACTATAACCTACCTAAGGAATTCCTTTTGCAGACCTTTTACAATGGAGTTAACCCACAAAAGAGGAGGGATTAACAATCCCTACTCTAACACTTACAACCTTGGGTAGAAGAACCACCCTAACTTCTCCTGGTCAGACAATAATAGAGGATAGTTCAGGCCTCAAGGACAATCAGGCTTCTAGCAGGATAAAATAAGCCTGATGGAATTAAAGTCGGATAAAATTTTAAATAAGCTTATAACTTTAGACAATACATAAAAGAAGCTAGAAGATAAATTTGAGCAAGTTACTAAGAACCATGCTTTATCAATTCGTAATCTAGAAGCCCAAGTGAATCAATTGTCAAATGCCTTTTCCACGTGAAATTTGGGAAATATTCCTAGTACTTTAAGAACAAAATCAAGGGAGCAATTAAAAGCTGTTACACTTTGAAGTGGGAAGGAACTTGAACCACCCACAAGGACAGTGGAGGAGCCCATCTAGCTAATGGAGAAAAATCAAGAAAAGGAGAAAGAAGTGGAAATGAACAAATACCCTCCTTATATTGCACCTCCACCGTATCAACCCAAAGTTCCTTTTCCTCAACGACTATGAAAGAAGAAGTTAGATGAACAATTTGCAAAGTTCGTTGAGAATTTAAGGACACTACAAATTAGTCTCTCCTTTATTGAGGCATCATAACACATGCCTAAATATGCAAAATTGCTAAAGGACATATTATCGAAGAAGCGTACTTGGGAAGATAATCAAGCAGTAGCTCTAACTGGCACTTGTAGCTCAATAGTCACCAATCAAATGCCTTCGAAATTAAAAGATATAGGAAGTTTCACAATACCTTGTGTGGTTAGTGAATTTGAATTTACTAAGTGTTTGTGTGATTTGGGACCTAGCGTTAACCTTATGTCGTTGTCAATATTCAGGAAGTTGGGACTGGGAGAGGTTAAGTTAACATCAATGTTAATTCAATTGGTTGATCAATCCACTAAAAGGCCATTCAGAATAGTGGAAGACGTTCTAATGCAAGTGGATAAGTTCATTATTCCAGTGGATTTTGTAGTTCTAGATCTTGAAGAAGACAAGAATTACCCACTGATTTTAGGTTGACAATTTAAGAACACAGGAAAGGCTATAATTGACGTTCACGAAGGGAAATTAACACTTCGAATAGGCAAAGATCAGGTCAAATTCAATATGAATAAGGCCTTAAAGAATCCAATAACGAGCAGATGCAAAGTTGAGATTATGGATTAAATTTTGTAAGAACAAGTTGAGGGTTGCATAGCAGAAGTACAGTCATTAGAGGTGGAGGCTGACATTGAATACCAGAATCCTGAATCTAAATGAGATGATGAGACGAAGGAGGCAAATGTTCAAATGTAGCAAGACAAATTAGTTCGGACTGAAGCACCCATACCACCATCTTCAGAGAAACCTCCTAGATTAGAGCTTAAGCCTTTACTTGCAAACCTTAGGTATGCCTTTCTTGGTGAAGGTCAAATGTTATCAATAATAATTTCCAACCAATTGAACGAGAAAAAAGAAAGTAAGGTGGTGGAAGTTGTTAAGAAGCGGATGAAAGCCATCGGATGGCAGATCGATGACATTTGAGGAATAAGCCTGAATCTATGCATGCACCAAATAAACTTAGAGGAAGGGTGTAGAATGGTGAGAGAGCATCAATGAAAACTGAATCCTAACATGAAGGAGGTGTTCAAAAAGGAGATCATAAAACTCCTAGATGCAGGGATAATATATCCCATCTTTGATAGTGAATGGGTCAGCCCAGTATAATGCGTACCTAAAAAGGGTGGAATTATAGTGATAGAAAGTGATAGTGGAGAAGTAATTTCAATAAGAACAGTCATAGGATGGAGAGTATGTATAGATTATCGCAAACTCAACTCAGTGACTAAGAAAGATCACTTCCCTCTCCCATTCATAGACCAGATGATAAAATGGGTAGCAGGCCATTTATTTTATTGCTTCTTAGATGGATACTCGGGTTATAATTAAATTTTCATCTACCTAGATGATCAGGAGAAGACCACATTCACTTACCTCTATGATACCTTCACATATAAACAGATGCTTTTCGAACTTTGCGACGCTCCAGCCATATTTTAGATATGCATGATGTCTATCTTTGTAGATATGATTAAAGATATAATGGAGGTGTTCATGGATGATTTTTTAGTCTTTAGAGATTATTTTGACTTATGTTTATCTAATTTGGATAGAGTTCTTCAAAGATGTGAAGAATCACATTTGGTGCTGAATTGGGAGAAATGTCATTTTATGGTACAAGAAGGGATATTGCTAGGGCACAAAATCTTACATCAAGGATTCTAAGTTGACAGAGCAAAGACAGAGGTAATAGAGAAACTACCACCATTGGGCAATGTAAAAGGTGTGTGAGGATTCTTAGGTCACATAGGATTCTACCGTCGTTTCATCAAAGATTTCTCACAAATTGCAAGACCATTAATAAACCTCTTAATCAAGGATGTGTCCTTCCTGTTTAATGACAATTGTATATATGCATTTATCACCTTAAAGGACCGATTAATATCAGCACAAATTTTATCACCACCAGATTGGACACTTCCGTTCGAAGTTATGTGTGATGCAAGTGACCAAGCCATAGGCTATGTTTTGGACTAAAGGAAAGATAAAAAGCTGTATACAACTTACTATGCCGTAAGACTCTTGCAGGACCTCAGCTGAATTATACCACTACGGAAAAGGAACTACTCGCAGTAGTGTACACGAGTGATAAGTTTCGATAATATCTGTTGGGTTCAAAGGTAATTGTATTCACTGACCACTCGACACTTAAATACCTTTTCAACAAGAAAGATCCTAAACCTAGGCTCATTCAATGGGTGTTACTTCTATAAAAATTTGATATAGAGGTGATAGATAAAAAAGGAGTAGAAAATGTGGTTGCAGACTACTTATCTAGACTTGAGGGAGGGGAATGCAAGCCAAGTAATGACATTAACAAAAATTTCCCTGATGATACTTTGATGCTACTTGAGAGCTTGACTACACCATGGTTTGTAGAAATTACCAATTATGTTGCCAGTGGTAAACTTCCGTCAAATCTCTCATACCAATAAAGGAAGAAGTTCTTGCATGATTGTAACCGATATATATAGGATCAGCTAACCCTATATAGAGCTTGTGCAAATGGATTAATATGACATTGTGTTCCACATGAAGAAATGTTAAACATCCTTAAGCAATGTCATAAAGGTCAATATGCTGGGCATTATGGAGCTAACAAAACTAAAGCTCCAATAATTGAGAGTGGATTTTATTGGCCATAGTTGTTTAAGGATGCGCAGACCTACGTGGCATAATGTGATCAATGCCAGAGAATAGGTAACATTCCAAACGGGATGAAATGCCTTTATCTAACATTCAAGAAGTAGAAGTCTTCGATGTATGGGGCATTAATTTTATAAGTCCGTTCCCATATTTAATGGGGAACGTGTATATTTTAGTAAGGGTTGATTATGTTTCACGTTGGGCCGAAGCGGTAGCATTTCCAACTAATGTTGGGAAGGTATTGCAGAAGTTCATAAAACAGCTATTCAACCAATTTGGAGTGCCACGTATAATAATAAACGATGAAGGTGCATATTTTTGCAACAAATCTTTTGATGCCCTCTTAAAAAGATATGGAGTGCACCACAGAGTTGCTACACCCTACCATCTACAAACTAGTGGCCAAGTGGAAGTTGTTAATTAGGAGTTGAAACGAATTCTGGAAAATATAGTGAACAACTCTAGAAAGGATTAGGTAGCAAAGCTAGATGATGCCTTATGGAAACACCCATTGGAACAACTCTGTATAGGCTTGTTTATGGGAAAGCATGTCATTTTTCGGTCAAATTAGAACATCGAGCATACTGGGTGATTAAAACATTAAATTTTGATTGGAAACAAGCTAACGAGAAGAGACTTCTCCAACTAGATAAACTTGAATAGTTTCATTTTAATGCTTACGAAGACGCCAAACTCTATAAGGAAAAGGTGAAGAAATGACATGATGCTCGTCTCAAGTGAAAGGAATTCCATGTAGGAGACACTATACTGCTATATAATTCAAGGTTGAGGCTATTTCCAGGAAAGTTGAAATCTAGATAGAGCGGACCATTTACGGTCATTCAAGTTTTTGAATATGGAGCTCTCAAATTGGAAAAAGCTAACAAGGAGACTTTTAAGGTCAATGGGCATAGGTGCAAGTCTTATTTTGGAGGAGTAAATCCAAATAATTAAAGACGCTTTCTTAGATGCAAGGTCAAGTTAAGGACCATAAACTAGCAAGTTTAAAATTTTGTTTGAAAATGTTAGATGTAGTTAGTTTTATTTTCAATAAAACGTTAGTGATTCGTGTCAACTCTCAGGGCAACCATCAACACCTCAATCTTCATAGGATTTGTGTCTAACCCATTTATTTTTTTCTTTTTCAAATTAACCTTCAATTCTAATTTTTATGTTACTTTTTTTATTTTATTTTATTTTTAGTTACTTTAATTTCTATTTTTCTTGTCTTTTATGCACTTGTGTGTTTCCTTCACACATTGATGACAATGTGTTGTTCACATGTGGGGAGGGATAATGTGTTTTACTTTTGAATGTGATTTTTTCATATTGTATGATAGTTATTAGGTTGCATTTTGTGAATTATTAGAATGTGTCAATGGCTTAAATAGAGCAGAAATTATTTAATTTTGAATATAGTCTATTAGGTTGTAAATAATCGTTAGCTCGCAAAATTAGTGAATTAGGAGTCTTTGGATAAATACGCAGCTTAATTAGGATTTAGTGTAAATTTAGCATCCTATAGGTTGTCACATTGATTCATAATTTGAGGTCTTTTAACTTAAGTAGCTTAACTAGTATTTTTCATGGAAATGAGTAGCTTTATGAATAGAGCTAGTAGCCAGTTGAAAAAGTGATATAGCTGAGTAATCGAATCAACACGTATCACAAATGTGTGCCTTCACGTCAAAGAGCTATAACGACGTTTCAACCAAATAGTTTAATAAAAATATGACCTAGTTAAGTAACCAGATCGACATTCATGACCAATGTTTGCCTTTGCGTAAAAAGACTAAGTCTATATTAAAAAAAAGTGGTATTTCATTAATAAACCTACCAGACTTGTAGTAAGCTTGACTTTTCATGAAAATTTACTTAGGAACAGTTACAAAGTCTGAAGGATCGAACAATTATTAATATGGGTGTATAATTGAAAGGGGTGAAAAAATTAACACTTAGATCTCGATTAATTTAGATATTTAGTTCAAAGCTCCTAGACATAGATTTTGCTTGTTAATGATTAGATAAAACTTGTATGATTTTGTTTAAGATTAAATTTATTTCACAAAGTCGAAGCCATTGCCTCACTATTACATTATATGTTATGCGTTGTTATATGTTTGTTATTTTTTTTACTTAAGGACAAACAAACATTTAAGTGTGGGGTGTCGATAGTTGTGATTTGCATTGTGTTTTAGGGTTTAATTTGTTAAGTATTTAGTGTTAATTTGAGTGTTTAGTGCATATTTAGGTTTTAATTTTGTTAGTTTATGTGTTTAAGTGTTTTTATTGGTTAGTACGAGTCTTTGAGTTTAAATGTTATATTTTCTAGGTACCTTGATGTGTTTATTAGTGTTTCAAGGTAAACGGGAATAACAGAGAAGTTTTGAAGAGTTTTGGGCCAAAAAGACAGCCCATAATCATGGATTGTGATAGAAAGAGGCGAACTGATAGGACCTTGGCCACGATTGTGCACTTTGGGCCATGATCGTGATAGAGAGCTAAGTGTCAGGCCACAATCTTGCACTTTAGGCCATGATTGTGACAGAAAGGGTTAGGCGCTAGCCACGATCTTGGTAGCCAACATTGGGCTGATACAGAAACTCAAATTTTACAAGATTTTTCATACCGTTTCAACCCCGAATTAACCCTAAAACTTCCAAGATATAAATAGAACATTACAAGATAGAAGGAGGAGCTTTTGCAAAACTTTCACATCAGCCAAAATTTAACAACCCTAGAGAGCTTTTGACTTATTTGAGGAAGGAGACGAACGCAGAGAGACATGAAGATGAAGCTTGACACAAAATACTTCTCGGAATAGGTAGTTTCCCACTGTCGCTACCTCTATTGATCCATTCCGAGCGTATTTTCCATTTTATTTCAGTTTTATTGATGTATGAAATTGAGATAATTATTGAGAATAGGTTATGTCGAATGTTGATTATTGTCTAAACTCACCTTTGGGATTTTGTTTTTGAGTTTAATGAAATCTTATTTATTACATTTTTATTTGAGTTATTTTTGATTCAACATCTATTCTTAATAATTCGACAATAAACTGAGAGGGTGAGCTAAGTGAATATCATTAAATTGGGCTAACAAGAATTAGGTAATTTGATAGATAAGAATTGAATCAAACCGGTGAAATCGTGTAACGAGAGATTGAACATAGGTTTCTGGTAGGTTATTAAACAATTTTATAACTAATTTAGGTTTTGGATTAATTGTGATTCACAATTAACCCAAAACCTAAATTAGTTTTAAAATTGTCTTATCCATAATTTAAATTAGGCATTATTAGTTAGGGTTTAAAGATTATAACTCGAAAGAGAGTAATCCACCCTAGGATCGTCTAGACCCAATAATTCGATAATTGCATAATTGATTAGATTTTCATTAATTTCGAATTAAAACCCCCTTTTTCTCAATTGGTAGCTCCTATATTAATTTTTAAATTAGTTGTGTGATTTGTTATTTTATTATTATTTCTGAAATTTAATTCTCATAATTTATTGTTGATTGATTAATTTTCTACATTTATTGTTTATTTTAGATTGTTGCAATTTAGTTCGACCTTAGATTTTAGGACTAGATTAACCCTCCTCGTGGGATAGATACCTTAGGATTATGCGAACAACCTATACGCTTAAGATAATCACGATTAAAATAGTAAAACATAGCACACGTAAACCTGTAATCAACAATCTGATACGCCACAAGGCATTATCCAAACATAAGCTCCAACCTTTTCTATTCGGATTCACCACTTTTTCCAAAATTGATTGTATCTCTCAATTGGAGACTTCAGCTTGCCCACTCATTTACGGATGGTATACAGTTGTAATATGATGTGTGACACCATATTTTTTCATCAACATTCTAATAATTTTATTATAGAAATGAGTTCCTTTGTCGCTAATCATAGCTCGAGGTATTCCATACCTAACAAAAATGTTAGATTTGATAAAATTAACTACAACCTTAGCATCATTTGTATGAGTAGCTTTCTCTTTTGTCCACTTTGACACATAATCCACAGCTAGAATGATATAAATCTTATCAAAAGATGAAGGAAACATACCCATGAAGTCAATTCCCTATATATCAAAAATTTCACATACAAGGATATTTGTAAGTGGCATTTGATCTCTTCGTCCTAGACTATCTGTTCTTTAGCAGCGATCATAAGACTTACAGAATATGTAAGAATTACAAAATAGCTTAGGCCAAAATAGTCCACATTCAAGAATTTTACGAGCTCTTCTTTTGGGTCCAAAGTGTCCCCCACACACAGATGAATAGTAAACTTTTAATATGGAAGGAATTTCATCATCTGTAACACACCTAATAATCTGATTAGCACAAAATTTCCAAAGATGAGGTTCATCCCATATGTAATATTTAGCCTTTCTTTTAATTTTATTCTTTTTAGCTCTAGATGAATCACTAGGTAAGAACTTGGTCACTAAAAAATATACTATATCAGTATACTATGGAATTACCTGTTGAATTGCAAAGAGACTTTCATCTAAAAATTCATCTTAGAGAACATCAGATGTATTGGTTGGAGTGATCGGCCATTAAATTTTCAGCTCCTTTTTGTTACGTATTTCTAACTAAAATTCTTTTTGGAGTAAAATCCACTGAATCAACCTTGGTTTTACTTCTTTCTTAGTCACCAAATATTTTAGAGCTGCATGGTCTGAATAAATGATTACCTTTGTACCCTAGAGGTAAGACCAAAATTTTTCCAACCCAAAAACTACAGCCAAAAATTCTTTCTCTGTCGTGGAACAATTCTTCTGAGCATCGTTAAGTGTCATGGAGGCATAATAAATGACATGAGGTACGTTGTCCACTTTTCGACCTAAAAGTGCTCTAACTATATAATCCGAGGCATCGCATATTAGTTCAAAGGGAATGTCCCATTTCAGTGGCTGAATAATTGGAGCTATAGTGAGTCATTCCTTTAGTTCATGAAATGCAATCTTGAATGGCTCATCAAAATCAAATTTCACATCTTTTTGGAGTAGTCTACACATGGGTTGTGCAATCTTTGAAAAATCTTTGATAAATTATCGATAGATTCCTACATGACCAAGAAAAAATGAACTTCTCATATAGTCGTGGGGTAAGGTAAAGATCTGATAACATTTATCTTAGCCTTATCAACCTTAATTCCCTTAAATGAGACTGTATGACCCAAAATTATGCCTTGATTAACCATAAAATGACATTTTTCATAATTTAAAACAAAATTAGTCTCAATGCAACGTTTAAGCACTTTCTTAAGGTTAATAATGCATGTTTCAAAAGATTCTCCATAAATAGTAAAATCATTTATGAAAACTTCCATACAATTTTCCACAATATTAGAGAAAATACTTACCATACACCTTTGAAATGTCACTGGTGCATTACATAACCTAAATGGCATTCTTCAATAGCCAAAGGTTCTGAATGGACATGTAAAAGTTATTTTCTCTTGGTCCTTTGGAGCAACCAAAATCCAGTGATACCTTAAATAACCATCTAAATATCAATAGTGAGATTTACATGCAAGTCTTTCAAGCATTTGATCAATAAACGGAAGCAAAAATGATATTTTCTAGTAACCAAATTTAGCTTCCTATAATATATGCAAACTCTCCACCTGTTTTGAATACTAGTGGGTATCAACACACCATCATTATTTTTTATTATAATTACCCCAGTTTTTTAGCATCAAGAAGCTTCAAGATTTTCTTTTTCACTACTTCCATCATAGGTGGATTCAAACAATGTTGAGGTTACCTTACCTCCTTGGCTTCATCTTCCATCAAGATTCAGTGCATATAAATGGTGACACTAATGCCTTTTAAATCAACCACTGTCCATCCGAATTCTTCCTTGTGTTGTCTTAGCATTTGAATCAATTGATTTTCCTACAAAAGAGAGTTTATTTAAGATAATAATAGGTAATGTATCTTGCTCACCCAAAAATATATATTTTAGATGGTTAGGCAAACTCTTCAACTCCAACGTAGGTGGTTAAATCAATAAAGGTAGTAGCTTGAAGCTGTTTCAGGATAGCTCCACGTAAGGAAATTGCTTTATTAATTGCTTGGTTTTCTCCAAATGGCAAAACAGAACTTCAAGTTCGTGGTTAGGCAATAACGTCTCTGTAATTTCTTGCCATTGCAATGCATCTCCCATCTCCAAAATTGTCTTAAGTTCATCTATTCCATTTAGTGATGATTTTCCTGCACCCAAGTGTCAATAAAATCCACATAAATAATAAGTTTTCATCATCTAGATATTTCATGACATTGTATATATTGAATTTAATCAATTCACCATCAAATTCCATAGTCAATGATCTAACATGAACATCAATTTTTGTTCTAGCGATTTTCAAGAACGACCTTCCAAATAAAATTGGAGTTGAAGAAGATACATCATCACTCCCCATCTGTAAAATATAGAAATCAGCTGGAAAAAGCATTTCTGTCGTGACTCAGAACCACATTAGACATATGATAACCACCACATACCCAGGCTAAGGATACTCACAGTACCCTTAACCTGACTATACAAGGCTAACTGGACATCTAAAAAACATTTTGGTAGCACAATGACTGTAATTTGAAAATCCCAAAATAAAAAACACCTATAAATCAGTTTCAAATACATTTCTATATTCACATTAAAACTTTACCACAACTTCTGGGCTTTGAAGTCCACTCAAGAGCAATCTTAACAATAGTACAAAATGTTCATACATAGTTATTTACAAACCACAAGACAATCAAGAGTTAATTTACAAAATTTTAAAGAATATCAACATAATCATGAGCCATTATACAATAAAAGTACAAAACATAGACTACTTATATTTAGTAATACCCCGAAAATATCAAAAGACCACACAATCTTCTCAAAACTTCAAACTCACCAAATTAATCTGCATGGTTGGAAAGTAGAGGGGGTGAGCACACTATGTACTCAATGAGCAGGAAAAGACATATATCGCAAACAAAACCCGATACAGACCAAAATGGTATAAATAACCTAAGGACAGTTTTACACATCTAAAATCTAGACAACCACCTATAAAGTGAATATGCATGACATAGAAACACATAAACCTAGTCTATGACTCATGCCATACTGGTTAGGAACCACATAGGCCTATCCTATTAATCACTCTTTCAGTGAACATAGGTTCCAATTCCAATACACAAGAGCAGAAAAGCATCATATGTAAAATCAAATCTTGTCAGGAAGTCAAATCTTAAAATAAGCTAAAATAATTATGTGTGTCACCACTAGTCGGCCAAACTAGTGTGCACCCCCACCGAATCTCAGTGTTAGCTTGACTTTCATCTGTGGTGAGTCCAGACTCTAGCCAAGAAGAGCGTCATGACCCTAGGTGATGACCTCATCAGTGACCAGACTTCTAGGTGTGCAATCACCTGAGAGTCCTTTAGAATAGTGTCATTACAAGGACTCGACTTTTATGTACCAGCATCAAGGGTATGAGGGTCGCTTAATCTGTTGTGCCCGATACACGATTGGCCAATTGTTTCCTCACCAATCACAAAAAAAATCATTCACAAATATTTAGTACAAAAAATAAGTAAGGTATCAAAACTTTATTTATCGGTCCAACCGATAACATGGAAGCTCTAAGCCAAAAGAGAACACGTGCATGTAGCATGCATGACTCAGTTATGCATATGTAATTTTCAAAATGTTATTTCATACAGTGAAAGTTATCTTTTGCATTTCAAGTGCAAAGTTATTCAAAATGTAGTTTCATAAAAACAAAACATTGTCCTTTGCACTTCAAATGTAGGTTTGTTGAAAACAATATCATTCATCAAAATATGAAATAAAAACATCAGTTTCACTTCAAGTGCAAAGAGCTATTCAAAACAATCTCGTTTATTAAAATACATAAGTATACTAGCATTTATTTGAGATTCAATTCTATTATGTATTATCTAGGTTCAAAATTTTCATACAAGTCATTATACATGTCTTGGGTTGCCCTAGTCCCATTTGAGAGATATGTTTTCCCCAACTTACATAAAAAAATGTATACTCCCTTGACTTTAACAATCCTCGTTATGATTTCCTTGATCTATAGCTCTTGTGCCTTTATATATACAATATACAATGTATTTACTACTCAAACATGTATCTCATATTTACACACTACCACATAAGTGTATAAAACACAATATCACTATTTTTAAGCTATAAGATTCGACCATTAAGCTTCTCACATGGTTACTTCCCTTATTATTCGCATAAGCTTTCTTCTGCATTTTCCAAGGCATTTAATGCCTTTAATATAATACTTACACATTTTAAAGCATAATTAAGAACATTTTTATCCAAGCAAATTAGGTCACTACTCATCAATCTAAGCAATAATTCAAGTTTACTCTAAGTAAACATGAAAGCCTCTTTCCAATGCACACCATCAAAATCCTTAATCCTAAGTCAAATTCACTTAGGCATTTTATCAAAAACCTAAAGGCATAAACTTGAAAGCCTCCTTCCAATGAACATCTTCCTCATTTTGCATTATCAATTCACATTATACATACACAATTGACATCATAGAGTTCATTTAAACCATCAATTTCAAAAGATATTCAAAATTTTACCAACATTCATTAAAGAGAGATCATTTTGATTTTGGCTTAAAGAAACCTCTCCATGACTCATTTCATTTATCTAAACCATGTTTCATGTATATTCAAGCATGGAGAACAACATATCTTAACACCAGACTCAAAATCAT
>JAOTJB010315764.1:0-15170 GCA_027123815.1 Erythroxylum minutifolium | reverse complement strand
ATATACTGTTGATTTTGAGGAATGAAAAGAGGAAGAATTTGGTTTTAAAAATCTTGTGATTTACAATTACTGCTTTATTATTTCAATTCTTGTGATGCCATGTGGAGTATTGTAGAGATCGCATGTAGCGCTCCCTTATCATAGGATATGTATCGGAATGACCTACGGGCATCCCGGTACGTACCTTACGGTAATGGGGTGTTACATTCATATTATTCCTAAATGTTCCTAGTTGTAGTTTCATCAAGACATGATATTAATGAGATGGTAAAACTAACACATGTTATGTTTTTTTCTTATGAAGAAAGTGATTGATTTTATAAATTAAAGTATGAAGATACTTAAACTAATGTGTGAGTGCTTATTAGATAATAAGTCAGTGAACTGACCCAACTATGAGGATCACAAATGGAATATTACTTATGTGTTTGTGGATTTCTTTATAATAATAGTTGTATAATTGACCCTTAGGCTTGAAATTACCAAGGTATCTCATGTGATAATTATTGTGTTTTGATGCTACTTATGAACTATCCTAAGATAATTCAATTGGTAGTACTTGGATGCAGTATGAATCATATGAAGATAGTTGATTAAGTTAATAAAGTATTTGTCACTCTAAAGTAATTAGAAAGAATGTTCTACTATTCTTGATTAATAGTGATTTATAGAATTCTCTGACTAGAGTGAATTGACATGTGAAAAGGTGTTTTCAAATATCAATTATAAATCAATTACTAATTAGTAAAAACAAATATGATTGGATGAAAAAAGAGTAGATACTATATCCATACTCTATCCAATTAGAAAATTAGATAATGAAAGAATTAAATTTTAGCTTATAACAATGCATAAATATGTTAAATCAAACCACTTTGACACTTTTGATATTTGGGTGGTCGTGACATGTTGCTAGACGTCAATCTAGATCTATGATTATAAATTATTTAGTTGGAGAATTAAAGATAAATTAAAAGGAGTATTAATTTATTTGATTCTAATTATGAATTAGAATTATAATTTATAAACATTGACAATATATTAGGAACCTAATGAGTCACATATTAAAGAGCAGTTTGTGAAGGAAAATTAATAATAATTAAGTTGAACTAAATTATAAAGTTTGAGAAACTTTACAGATCAAATATGAGATATTTGATTTTATTAAAATTAAATTAATTATGATTAGAGTATTACTTTAATTACAATTGAAGCATTTAATTTTAATGGAAAATTTAAAAACCCTAATGCCTTTTTTTATAAATAGGAATAAGCATCAGGGAGCTAGCACTCCTGCTTAGTTCCTCTTAAAAGTTGAGAAACTGCTTTGTAGATACCGTTAGAAGCTGGAACATGAACAAGTCGTGGTTGACCATTGAATAGCTTTCAAAAGATTTCAATAAAAAAATCAAATTAGGTACGATTTCTTATTTTATGATTTGAGTTTTATTATTCAAGTTATTCAATTATCAGGATCTGATTGGAAATCATAAAAAATTTATTTTTCCGCTACGTCCATGATTCAATCACGGTTGATTTCTAATAGAGATGAATTGGCAAAAATAGGTGGGAATTTGAAGGTAAACTTGTAGGACCTATTCTTCTATGCAAAGAAAACCTATCCTCTTGTTTTTGATTGAGCTCGATAAGAAGATGCATCTATTAAATTTTGAGACATTTTTGGATTTTTTGCATGTCAATTAAGATAAGAATAAGATTAAAAAAATTAAGAGTTGTAAGGATAAATATGATAATTATGAATAAAGAGAGTTTTTTATTTTATTTTCTTTATGCTGATATTTTTTTGTTATTCTTTCTATCTTTATAGAAAATTTTATATAATTATTTTGAAGTTAAGAATTACAACTTTTTATATAATTAAATTTGGAGCTATTTGTTTTTTTGTAGTTGGTTCCTCCATTTTCTTTATTTTGACATTTTTTTGTCCTTCTAGTCATCTCCATATAAGACTTTTATGTAATTGTCTAAAGAAGACTATCTCGATGCCATGAGTTTATTATTTTCATAAGGAGAGTGATGCAGGGTTTAAATGGAAGAATATGGAAGAAGATTGCCTATTTATTTTGTACTATATTTTAGTATTTTATTATTTTACCAAAAGTTTTCAAGAGCAATACCATATTTTATTACAGTCCATACCATATATATGTAGAGAAAGTACCATCGATCATTTGAAACAAACAATAACTTCACTTTTTTAAGAGAAAACTATGATTAATTATAAATAATTTGATAGTTTAATAAAAATCATATTATACTCAATAAATGTAATAGTAACATAATCTATAAAAAGACCATCAGTCATTAAAAATTACTACATACACTTTACAATTGGAATACCATCTTTGAGTATAAACCATACTCCACCTTAATACAAGCTATACTAATACGTTATCTACTCAATATTAGATATAGGTATAAAAAATACCATCATTGATTACAGATGAATAGTAACTAAACTTTTAAATAAGAATATAATGATTGAATGGAAAGAATATCATGTCTCAAAACAAATCATATCAGCACTCAGTACATCCATTACCATAGTTATAAGCAAAAATTACTAGGATATTTATAAAATAATTAACAATTTCAGTGAAAAATGGGAATACCATCGTTGAGTACAAACCATACCCTGTTATAATACAAACTATACTAGTAGCATATTTGTTAATACCATACTTACGAATAAAAAGTTTCATAACTCATTATATGTAAGCAAGATATACTATTTTAATGGAAAAATATTGACTAAATCAAAAGAATATCATGAATCAATACAAACTATACCAGCACTCAATATATTTAAAAGCTATAGTTAAAGAAAAAGTTACCAGGACACATTTAAAATAAGTTACAGCTTCAAGAAAAAGTGGAAATATCATCTTTGAGTGCAAATTATACCTCACCTTAATACAAACTATCCTAGTACTTTATCTAATCAATACTAAGTATAGGTACAAAAATTCCATCATTGATTGCAAATAAGTAAATGTATCCAATTTCTATTGATTTTGCTTGCCTTGATATCTTGATTTTGGTTACAAATTCTTATGTTTTAATCCCAATTTGAGATGTATTGAGTGAAAATGGTGTGAATATTGCATGAATATTAAATAGATTGTCTTGTGAATGTTGTATGAAAGATTACGCATGAAAGAATGAATGTGGACATGAATTATGCACGTAACATTAATTCATACTCGTGACCGTGAAAGTCACGGGTGTGACAATGGGAGTCACAACCATGACTCCTAAGTCATGGGTGTGACTTCCCTTGTCACACCTGGGACTCCCACAGTCATAGGTGTCACAAATGTTTCTTTAATTTTCTTAATATTATGCGTCATATACAGGGTTAACGATGTGAAAACCTAAACCTAGACTTATTCTATAAATAGAAAGGATAAATGAAAGAAAAGGGGGTTTGAATGCAAGAGAGGCTGCACGAGAGAGAATCAAGGTGTGGAGGTGGAGAACAAAGGAGAAAAAAACAGTCGGGTGAAGAAGAAGAACAACAGAGAGCTGAAGTTACTGTGAGCATCTTTAGGGCGAGAGTGAACAGCAGCAAAAGGCGAGAGCCAATGCCAAAGAGTAAGCAAATTAGTAGGAGACCTACCTTCGACTCCTTTACCTAAACAAACTATTTGTTTGCTCATCCTATCTTATGCCTACTGCATTATTTACTCTGTTACTCTATTTACTTTATTGCTCTGTTAGTTACTCTCTTAGTTATTCAATGGCTCATTTTGGTTTATTAATTGTTATATTACTTTAAGACTTCTCTGTTACTGTAGAGCCCGGTTGGCTCAATGGTAAGAGGCGTCCGCTTAAAGCGGAACAAAACCCTGAGGTCTCGAGTTCGAGTACCAGAGGGGACAATACCTAGAGTGATGGCGGTAGAGGCCGGGCTCTACAGTTACTATTAACTATGGGATTCAAGTATTTGAAGATGATTAACAGTGTTTATTCCATGAAGGGCTGATTACTTGTTCTTGAGAATTAATGTAGCTAATTTAGTTGATTATGAATGATGGACTGTTTTATTGTCTTATTATTTTTATAGTTTATGACTTTATTGGATGTAATAGTATCACCAAACTTTGCATTATTTTGTTATTAAATGAAGGATCAAGAGAAGAAGTTTTATATAGAACGAGAAACTATAGACACTTAAGTTATGAATTAGAAATATATTAACTTAAGTGGGTAATTATTAGTTGGGTTTAATAATTAATTTGAACGATAAACTTGTCAAATAAGAAAGTTAGATTAGTTTGTTATTTGAATTGATTTTAAAATCCAACTATTAATTTTGGTAAGACAATTATCCAATGACTTCACTTTAGTCATGCATTGGAGATTAAATTAGTGAAACTAATTCTCAAGAGTTTTCCACACCGATTGATCAAATCATTTTTGCTTCCAATTAAATTAGTTTACTTTTTAGTCTAATTGTGTGATTTTCTTTAAGCCTTTACTCAACAAATTGGGATAGAATGTTTAGGATTGCATTTGTTTTTATTGTTCTTCAAGAATAATTTGAGTGAACCAATTTCACCTCCTTAAGAGTGAATCAACTACAACTACCTCGTATACTTACGAGTAGGACAACTTAGGTATTTTTAGAACTTATTTTGACGCAACAGTACACCTACACTTTTAAATGAGACTATAGTGATTGAGTGTAAAATAGGAATGTCATAACTCATTCGTAATAATACTAAGCATTAATGTGATGGACAAGGATTAATACATGCCTGTGCAATAAAATGTGTCATATAAAGGTTTTATCTAACACAATTAAATATATTGTCACGTGGTCAACACTGCAATAAATTGTGTTTAGTAAAGTTTTAGTGAACATTGGTAAATATACGACCATATGATCAATTGTGTACTTAATGTAAAATTTGATGAAAAATTGTGAAGGATACCGATTTTATACATAACCATTATTAAAACTATGTTCATTAAAGTTTTTATCTAACATAATTTACCATACAACTATGTGGTCAATTATATTATTGTTTAAAAACTTGAAACAGAAATGTTTAGTACACGAATTAGGGCACTACTATGCATGAAAATGTGTCTATAGTCTTTAAATCAAAACAATATAATTGGATTTTTTTGTTATTATGAATTTTTGTTTATTATTCTTTTATAAATAAATTTTTTGATGACTTAAGTTTTTAAAGGTTTTTCTCAACACGATTAGCTACATAAATGTGTGGTCAATCATATTCTAGTAGGAAATCATGCATGGGTAATGTTATAATGTCATGCATAGGTCATGTTATGATGTCATATATGGGCTATGTTAAAATGTCCAGTGAAGATAATAATGCGTAGCTCTATAATAATGCGTGGTCCCTTTTTGTAAGGTAGAAGTGATTTCATGATAACCATCTTTAAACCATGTCATGAATAGCAATGTAGCATTAAAGAGTTACATATGGGTGCTAACTTTATTGAGTCCCACCAAATATATATATATATATATATTCTAGATTATGGTAATTGAAATGATAATCCTAGTTCTTCTCTCTTCAAAAAATTATTATATGTATTGCTTATTCCACTTATTGTATAATAAATAAGGGAAAACTACTTAAGGCGCTCTAAAGCTTTTTAACCTATTACTCCAATATTGTGTCTACCCATCATATAAAATGCACAACACTTAACTTAGATCATTCTTTGTGCTCTTTCCTTGAACTTCTTTCACCTATTTTTTGTTCAAAAACTTATAATTTCAATACCTTATAGTAGTAAGTAAAGGAAAATAGGTAACTATTGAGATAATGAGAGTGGTTTTTAGTTGTATAAATTCTAGATCAAAACTATGATTATAATAAAGAATATACACCCACAAAAGTTTCTTCCTTTAGCTTTCAATATTTGTATCTATCCATAGTGTTCCCTCTAAAATAGAATAATATTGGTATACTAAAAAAGGAAATTTATTAATGTTAATTCCTAATCAATCACTAGTAAAAGGAAGATATACCTACTAAAGTTCCTTAAGTTGCTAATCAGGGAGTGGAATAAAACATATGTCTTCCTAAAAAAAGCAATGCAAAATGGTTAAAACAATTTAGGCCTATTGCTTACTGCAACATCCTTTACAAAATAATCATAAAGATACTGGCAACCATGTTGAGAATTAGCTTGTTAAAAATAATCAGTCATTAGTAGAATGCTTTCATAAAAGGGAGGTTAGTAGGTACCAATATACTCCTATGCCAGGAATTGTTGGAAGGCTATAACCCGAAAAGGAAAATGAAAAATTGCATCATTAAAATGGATTTAGCCAAGGCCTATGATTCAGTTAATTGGAGTTTCCTCTTTAAGATCATGAAAACAACAAATTTTCCAGACTTGTTTAAAGATTGGGTTGAAAGTGTGTAACTACTACATCTATGGCTATTTTGGTGAATAGGGAACTAACCAAACTGATTAACGCAAAGGGATCCTCTATCCCCTTACTTGTTTGTACTTTGCATAAAGGCCCTAACTTCTCTCCTTACAATGAATATAAGAACACATCCTGAATTCCAATACCATTATAGATGTAAAGGTATAAAGCTAAAACACTACTTCCTTTTGTTTTATAGGGCTAAAAGGAACTTAATTAATATACTTATGCATTCTACAGAGGAGTTCCAAAAGATGTCAAGGCTAAAGAGTAACCCAATGAAGAGTTGTTATTACTTATCAAACAATTTTAACAGTGAGGTAGCTAACAAAGTAAGTGAGATGGAGGTGAAACAAGGAAAATTACCATTAAAATATCTAGGTTTCCTAATCCCTTAAAGAAGAAAGCTATTATATGGCATAACAATTGATAGTTGAAGATTGCATCGTGTTTTAGTAGGTAGTTTAGTGTGTGTCTAGTTGTTAATTTGATTATTTAGTGTGTGTTTAGGTCAGAATTGTGTCAGTTTATTAAATATTTATGTTTTAAGTGTTTTATAGGTTAGAGCTTGCTTTTAAGCTGCAGTGTTGTGTATTTAAGGTGCCTTGAGGAGTTTGCTAGTGTTTCAGGGCTAATATCGAAGAACGGAGGAGTTTTGGAGGAGATTCAAACTAAAGCAGAGGCTCACGATTGTGGCCAGTAGGCCACAATCGTGGTATAAGCAGGTGCAAGGAGCCACGATCATGATATAAGGTAAAACTCTAGGCCACGATCATTGGCCTGTGTGACAAAAACGTGGACAAACTTCCCAAATTGAGTTTTTGAAGGACTTATTAGATCTTCTGGACCTTAAAAAATCCTAGGGTTTCCTAAATTAGAAAAGCCTATAAAAGGCAGTATGATGAAACCCTAAAGGAGCTTCATTTTCTGCCACTTTTGGACCCCTCAAGGAGAGAGAAAGAAAAGAGAGAGAAGAAGAGAAAGAGGAGAAAGGAGTGGGTCTTTGTGACTGCTGCCCTCCCAAAGTGTCAAGATCCCCATTCTATTGTGTATTTCTTTCATCTTGTTGTTCTTTCATTTGAATATGAAGATGAATATGAATATATGTATAGATTTGGGTTTGAGTAAGATGTTTTAACTTTCCTTCAGGATTTGACCTTGATTTAATGTTAATTTAGTTATTATTGTGTTATTGTGATTGGGTGTTGTGATTGATTGTGGTATTTTCATATTTTGGTAATAAATCGAGAGGGTGAACTTGATAAAAATGATTAGATAGGGTTAATGAGAGTTAGGCAATCTAATTAACCACGTAATCAATCTAGTCGGTTATTATACTGAGAGAGATCTTGTGTGAGACCCGATTGTTTATTAGAGAGCTTAAGATCTAATTAGAATTATATGTATTTTGTTTATTGAGAGATTGCAAATTCCATAATTTAATTAGGGTTAATGAATTAGGGTGCATGATTATAACTTGAGAAAGAGTGATCCCCCTTTGATAGTCTAGAACCGACACCCCGTTAATACGTAAATGGCTAGGTTAGCATTAATGATAGGAAGAATTCCCTCTCCCATAATCTGGTAATTTTCCTTAATTAATTTCTATTGTGACTTTTGTGTTGCTCAATTCCAATTTCTTTTGTGTTACATTTACAAATTAAATTCCTACCAATCTTATTCCTATGTTTACTTTTCTTTGTAAAATTTATTTTCATTTTATTAATTTTCTTAGCCTTAGATAACTTAGGATTAGATTAGTTCACAACTCCTTGTAGGATTGACCCTTCATATACTACAAATCACAACCCATGCACTTGTGGTATTTTAAAGGCTATAAATTGTAAAGCTTGCAAAACGATTAACAAGTTTTTAGCATTTTTGCTAGGGAGGTGTAGGATTAATCTAATTCTTTTAGTCTAAAGATTAGGGAAAAAAAAAGAGAAAAAATTTTACGAGCAAGGTATAAGATACATAAATCTGTACATCACAAGGTAAGAATGGGAATACCTAGAGTTAAACGCTAAGAAGAAATTGGAGAACGATGGTGGAGGAAATACATCATGGAGAGCGACAGACCCTTATGGACTTCATGAGGCCACATATCAGTGCCTATCATCAAGGAATTATATGAACACCAGTGCAAGCGAGTATGTTCAAGATCAAACCATCACTGTTGAATATGCTGTAAACTAACGTGTAATTCTATAAGTTAGCCAATAAGGATCCTAATGCTCATTTTGCTAATTTCTTAGAGATTTGTGACACCTTCCTATATATTGGGATGCTGGAAGATGTTGTTAGGATGAAGCTCTTTCCTTTTACACTCAGAGATAGAGCCAAGGTATGGTTGAATTCTCTCAACCTAGCCAATGCCACAACTTAGGAGCAGCTAGTGCGAGCTTTTCTAGATAAGTACTTCCCTTTAAACAAGGCAAAAACACAAATAAAGGAAATTATCAATTTTCGACAAAATGACGGGGAGTCTTTATATGAAGCGTGGGAGTGATATAAGAAGTTACAAAGGAGTTTTCCTCATCATAACCTACCCAACGAATTCCTATTACAAACCTTCTATATTGGAGTTAATCCACCCATGAGGGCACCATAGATGTAGCTGCTGGAGGATCATTAATTAGAAAAACAGTTGAAGCAGCACACGATTTGTTAGAAGAAATGTCGTACATTAGTTGTCTTTGGACATTGGAATGAAGTAGATGGTAGCTAATATTTTAGGATCCAAAAGTAATGATTACTGAAAATTCAGTGACAACATTATAGGTTAAGATCGACAACCTAACTGAGCAGCTAAATAGCCTGAAAGCCACCTCTTCCTCACCATTCAAAACAATTCAACTCAATGGTGAGTTATATGGACAAGATAGCTATATCGCAGCTAATTGCTTTTTAGGAGAAAACAACAACGTGGAGCAATTGAACTTTAATGGAGCACAAGTTGGTCAGGGAGATAGCACTCCTTATTCAAACACGTACAATTTCATCGGTCTAACAATGTGGAGATTCAGTTTAGAAATCAAGAGTCATATAGATTTCAATAGGATGAATACAATGACTATGATTCCAAACTGGACAAGTTCGTAAGTATGGATGATGCCCAGAAGAGTTTAGAAGGGAAAATCACCCAAGTAACAAAGACTTATGTTTCTTCTACCATCTACCTAGAAGTGAAGCGGAATAACTTGCAAATGTATTTTCTACAAAAAGTGTGGGAAATCTTTCGAGCATCATGGAAGTATATCTAAAAGAGAAAGTTAAGGCTATCACATTTAGGAATGGGAAAAAGCTAGAAGAACCATTAGAAAACCAAGTAGAAACTTGCCTTGTAGAGGTCCAAGAAAAGCTTAAAAATGATGAAGAAAAGAATGAGACCCTCCTTATGTTCCTCCTCCCCCTTACTCATTAAGCATACCACTTATGCAAATTAATGTAGCTGTATCTTTAAAGAAGCAAGAGTAGGACAAATAGACGACAACGATGGTAGAGGTTCAAAAAGATATAAACATCTCTATTCGAGAAATGGAAGAAGTAGAGGAGACGAAGGTGATTGAGGAAGAAAGCAAACAATTCACCTTCTTATCAAACAAATTCTTGGATTCAATGGAAGATTCAGGGAGTTTTGTTATTCCCTATTTTGTTGACAGTTTGTCATTGAAAAGGACATTACTAAGCCTATTAGGTTTCCTTACTTTGATAGATTATAACCTTACTTTGATAGATTATGCCCTTTTCATTATCTTGCAACATGTAGCTTATCTACAAGCTACGAAGCTGATGTTAAATAAGAACGGTACTTTATAATGGATGAGGATTACTCATTCTCTTTCTCTATTTGAATCAATTATAAGACAAGAAAACTATTGGCCCCGGGTCTCAGTTCTCATTTTTAGGTGACAAGGTGCCAAAATTGGGCAAACTTTTGAAATAAATACATATATATAAAACTAACATCAAGATAAAAAGAATTAAATTCTTGGATGAAGTAAAAACAAATAAACAAATAATTAAAAGAAGAAGAAAATTGTCACAGCCGTGCATTTTAAAGTGTCATGGCTGTGACATCAAGGAGTCAAGGGCTTAAGCCACAGCAGTCACGATCACGACTTTTGATGAATAGTGGGGTTTGTTGCAATCGTGCTTGTGCATGATCGTGACGTTCATGAAAAATCCGACTGTACACTCATACTTAAAATCATCATAACTTTCAATCTTGAAGTCCAAAAATTATAAACTTTATATCGTTGGAAAGTTAAAAGAAAGAGCTATAACTTTCGTAAGACTTTGTCAAATTATGCTTAGATTAATATAGTTTATTCATTAAAGTTTCATAACAAACTTTTATCCCCTTATTCTCTTATTTTCTCTTATCTGTCAATATACATTGTCACAAAATAAAAGACCTGAATCCAATAAACACAATCCATATATGTAAGACTCCAACTTTAACCATTTGCTTAAGAAAATCTATCTAAAAACCATCAACATCTCACACTTATATTCCTAACCGAAGTTAACAACTTAACAAATAAGAGGATTTGAACATGAATATAAAGAAATTCTTCAACTCTTACTTACATTCATTTCTCAAACAAACAGAGTGTGTACATTGCTTTAGTTACATATCAAAAGCCACATCAGTAGCATAGTACAAAAATACAATCATGAATGCTCATGTTTGATATGCTTCTAAGGTATCGAAAGTTTCTGAACTAACTTAGTTACAAAAATAGAAGTTATTGGAGTCAGCTGAAGTTTTTGCAAGTTTCAACGTTGATCTACTATTTCTGAACCTGAGGAGTGTAAAGATAATGGGGTGAGCTGGGAAGCTCAATGGCTAATATGTTTATAGCTAGCAATAACGAACCACACACATAATCGAGCATATAGATGCATATATATAATTTTATATATTCATTCCATATTAGTCTTAACAAATCACACAAATCAGATCATATAATCATTTAATAATCAAACCATAACACTCAATTATGCTTTATGTTCAAAAATCAAGATGCAATGCACAAATATAATGGCTCGAGAGAATCCTATAAAACATAATGGCGAAACTGAAATTTACAACATAAACAGAATGAGTCTATTTTTCGGAGCTCATATGCCACAAACGAGCAGCCGAGAGAAGGTTATAGGTCAATATGTATGTGACGAATAGAATGGTATCTCTCTTACCCACACAAGCAAAATTTTGATGCTTTCATATTTCACATCATATTCATATTTTTTTGCTTCTTGAAGTTTTTCTGTTTTTCATTAACATCAAAGAAGCAGAATTATTGCAAAGCAAACATGATATTAAAATCACAGAACATGTTTCTCATATTTACAATGATTCAAGACAAACATTTATACACACAAAATCAAGTAATACAACCCATCATCACAAAAACTATAAACATATTACCCGCCTTTTTACTTATAAATCCAAGCTCAAGTTTGTTCTTCCTCTTGCTTTTGATTTCGAAGTTCTTGGTTCCCTTCAAACAAGCATATTTTCATTCAATCAATATACACGAATAGAACTTTTATAAAGCTATATTATCCAAAAATAAGCTTTATCTAGGCTAGAAGACTAAGATATAGTTAGAAATCTGTAAAGATCTAAGAAAACAAATTTCTTGGTTCTCTTCTCTCTCTCTTCATTTTCAACATAAAACCTACTTTCACTAGTTTCTTCTTCTACTAAAGCAAGAAGAAAAGATAGGGAATACCTAAAAATTTCAACTGACCCTTTTCTTTCTCCTTTTTGTTTCTTTCTTTTTCCCCTTTCTATTCTTCGGTTTCTCCTTCTTTTCTTCTAGGTCCTTCTATGACTTTATCTATTTTCTTTCTTACTATATACGACTCTCTTCTCTTCTTTTCTTATTAGTTTAAGACAAACTTTTGACTTTCCAAGCTTACCCTTTCATATCTAATCTAATGCCTTCTAACTCCTTAACTTAATTCCAACTCTTTCTTTTAATCCATGCAACCATATGTAATTAATTATATACCTAATTAAACTCCAAAAAATTGCTAATTTAAGAATTCTAATATATATTCATGCTTGCTAATTTAAAAAATAAATTTTAAGATAAATTCGGGGTCTAACAAAAACAATCTCGATGGCAACCAAATTTGGCTTTAGACACCATTGACATCACCACCTCAATCACCATGACAGTTTTATGCTCTACCCTTTATCTTTTAAATTATGCCTTTATGTTCTTCTTATGTCTCTTGTGTTATGTTATGTTATGTTTGTATTCCCACCTTATGTATTGTTCTTTTGTTCTTCTCACATTGAAGATAATGCGTTGTCCAAGTGTGGGAAGGGATGTGTGTTGTATGCTTTTATTTTGAATGTGAAATTTTCATGTTAGTTTGTTTTAGGGTGCATTATATGATTTGTGTTAATGTGTTAATGACTAGGACTTAATGGAATCGGTTTAACTTTGAACATAGTCTTTTATGTTGCGAAGATTTATTGGCTTGTGAAATTAGTGACCTAGGTTACTTTGGATAAATATGTAGGTTAATTAGGATACGATATTAGTTTATTCATCCTAAGAATTTTTCAAATTCATTTATAATTTTAGGCCAATCAAATAAGTACATCACTAGTACCTTTTTATGAGAATTACTACCTAAAGAAATAAGGTAGGTAATAATTAAAATAATCATAAACACAATTGTGTAAATCATAAGTAATTAACTGTTCCACTAGCCTTGGGTTATAAATAGAGCTAGTAGCCAGTTGAGAATGTAATGTAGCTAAATAACCAGATCGACATACATCACACATGTGTGTCTTCGCACTAAAAGGTTATAATGACATTCCAACCAAACAACTTAATAAAAACATAACCTAGTTGAGTAACCAAATCGACATTCATCATAAATGTTTACCTTCTCGTAAAAGGCTAGGTTCATGTCAATCAAAATCAACAACAATAGTGTTTTGTTAAAAAAGCCTAACAATCTTTGCAAAAAGCTTAAATTTTCATGAAAACTTACTTAGGGATAGTTACATTTTTTATTGACCGAATGATGATCAATGTTTGTGTGCAAGTGATAGGGGTGAATAAACTTAACATTAAAGTGTAGATTAGTTGTATATTTAGTCCAAGGTACTTAGACGTGGATTTGGCATATTAATATATTAGAATGACTTAAGGGATAGTGTTCGAAGTTAAATTCATTTCATGAAGTTTGATGCATAATATATTGTGTTTTACTTGTTTTGTTTTGCTTGTTTTATTTTTACTTGAGGACAAGCAAAAGTTTAAGTATGGGGATGTTGTAGTTGTAGATTGTATCAAGTTTTAGTGGGTAGTTTGGTGTGTGTTTAATTGTTAATTTGTTTATTTAGTGTGTGTTTAGGTTAGAATTATGTTGTTTGTTAAATATTTGTGTTTTAAGTGTTTTATGGGTTAAAAATACACTTTTGAGCTTTAATGTTGTGTATTTGATGTGCCTTAATAAGTTTGCCAGTGTTTCAAGGCTAATATTAAAGAACGGAGGAGTTTCAAAGGAGACTCGAACCAAAACAGAGGCCCACGATCATGGTCAGTAAGTCATGATCATGACAGAAGCAAGTGCAAGTGATCGTGACAGAAGGCAAAACTCTCAGCCACAATCGTGGCACTATAGGCCACGATCATGGCCTGTATGATAGAAACGTAGACAAATTTCCCGACTTGAGTTTTAGAGGGACTTTTCTGACTTTTCAAACCCCAAAAAACCCTAGGGTTGCTCAAATTAGAAAAGCCTATAAAAGGCATTATGTTGGAACCCTAAAGGGAGTTTCATTTTCTACCACTTTTGGAAAACCACCCTCAAGGAGAGAGAAAGAAGAGAGAGAGAGAAGAAGAGAAAGGGGAGAAAGGAGCATGTCTTCGCAGCTATTGCCCTCCCAAGGTGTCCGAATCCCCATTCTATTGTGTATTTCTTTCATCTGGTTGATCTTTCCTTTGAATATGGAGATGAATATGAATATATGTATAGATTTGGGTTTGATTAAGATGTTTTAACTTTCCTTCGAGATTTGACCTTAATTTTAGTTATTATTATGTTATTGTGATTGGGTGTTGTGATTGATTGTGGTATTTGCATATTTTGGTAATAAACCGAGAGGGTGAACCGGATAAAAATGATTAGATCGATTAGTGAGAGTTAGGCGATCAAATTGACCACACAATTAATCTAGTCGGTTATTATATAGAGAGATCTCATGTGAGACCCTATTGTTTATTAGAGGGCTTAAGATCTAGTTAGAATTGTGGGTCTTTTATTAATTGAGAGATTACAAATTTCATAATTTAATTAGGGTGCATGATTATAACTCGAAAGAGAGTGATTCCCCCTTTGATAGTCTAGAACTGACACCTCGTTAACACATAAATGTCTAGATTAGCATTAATGGTCGGAAGAATCCCCTCTCCCATAATCTGGTAATTTTCCTTAATTGATTTCCATTGTGACTTTTGTGTTGCTCAATTTTAATTTCTTTTATTTTACATTTACAAATTAAATTCCTGCCAATCTTATTCCCATGTTTACTTTTTTAATTTTGATTTTGTTTTTAAAATTTTCTTAGTCTTAAATAACTTATGAATAGATTAGGTCACACCTCCTCTTGTGATCAATCCTTCACATACTACAAATCATGACCTGTGCACTTGCGGTATTTTGAAGGCTATAAATTGTAAAGCTT
>JAOTJB010315734.1:3522-15175 GCA_027123815.1 Erythroxylum minutifolium | reverse complement strand
ATGGGAAGGTTATGAGTGAATGTGATGTTAGAATGGATGTAGGAAGCTTTGGAGAGGCTTTGGAGGGGTTTGGGTAATCCCTATGTCTATTAGACGGACCTTCTCGGGTTTGTGAGGACCGCTAGCATCACCAATGTCCCTTTGGAGAGACATTATGTCCATTAAACAGACCTTCTCGAGTTTGTATGTGTCCCAGCTCAGTTCATGTCCCTTTGGAGGGACTTTATGTCCGTTAAGCGGACCTTCTCGAGATAGTTTAACGGACCTTCTCGAGATAGTTTTAAAAATGTGTAAATTTTGACCCTCTAAATGGAAAAATCTCTCTTCTGGGTCTTCATGTAAGTTGTAGAAATCAAAGTTCTCTTCGAAATTGTACTTAAATGGTCTCAATATGACATCTCTATCAAAAGTTATGCCAATCGTTTCATATTGAACTAGAGACATGGAGCTTCAATTGTTGCAAAGAAGTCAATTTGTGATTCCGCTGCCAGAATTGGTTTTGGATAAAGAGATCCTTTGGAAACAACCTTATAGGATAATACATTCATGTCTTTGATATTTCGGATAGTTGGGCTCCAGAAATAGGGTCCGACACTATCTCTTATTGTTTAGGTGCTCGATGATGTGTTTTGAGGTTACTTGAAGGTTTGTTGTGCATCATAGCTTTTTGGAGGACCAAAGGACGAGAGGAAAAATGCACCACCTTCATCGCCCTCACCAGCATTAGCCTATCTTGCCTTTAATATCTTATATTATTCTTTTGGTGTTTTGTGTTTTGTGTTTTGTTTTTCATTGTGATGTTCGTTAATTTTGGGTGTTCTTCTTTTCACATTAAGGACAATATGTTGTTCAAGTATGGGGAGGTACTCTTTGCATTTGTATTTACATTTTTGCATGTCATTTAAGATTCATGATAGGTTGTTAGTATTAGGTGTGTCATTTCCTTTACATTTTAATCTTTATGATGAATGTGTTGCCATGAGATTCTATCGTGCTAGTTGGAGTGAGATTAAATGCATGCATGAACTCAAATTAGGCTACTTGAGTGGAGAGTGAACTATGTGGAGTGAAGAAAGTAGTTGGTTGCATAACCTTACTCAGGGCTTGACACTTGAGCAATGGCTGCATAAACTTACTCAGAGCTTGACACTTGAGCGATGAGGTAGTGTATAGAAGCATAATGGATTTTCATTTGAGCCTATGTGAGGAATTGAGCTTTTATGACTCCATTCTATATTCATTTCATTTTCTTGTTTATGTGATCCTTCCTTAGGTAATTACCTTCAGAACTTGCTTTGAATTGGTTTAAATCTCTTGGGTGCATGCTAGATATAAATGATTAAGGCCATTATTAGTTTTACCATTGGCTTAAATGACCTACCCTTTTATTATCCCTTGCTAGCCCCATTGAGCTTTTAAACTTTTGTTTCTTGAAATCATCTCATTTTAAAACCTGCAAACCCCATTAGCTAACCCAATCACAAGTTAATAGAGTGCTAAGTGATACTTTAGTTTGAAATATTTTTTGGCTACAATTTTTTTCTTTCTGAGATGCTTTGAGTAGATTTTAGTACTTCTACTCTTAGAGCACATTGCATATAGTTTCTGTTTTCTATTAATTGTTTCTTTATTATGATAAAAAATAAAAGAAAAAATAAAATAATAAAAAAGAAAAAGAAAGAAAAGAAAAAGGAATAACAGGTAGTAGCATTAATAAGTGCGGGGTAGTAGTCATATCCATTTGCATATCTTAGAAGTTTATCTTTGTCATCCCTTTGTTCACTTAGTAGTTTATTTTGATCCACCTTAACCCTATCTAGATTACATCCTGAAACAAAGTCCTTTTAATCTATTTTAGCACGTAATCATTGTAGAGGGGAACTGGTGTATTAGCAGGCCTAGTTTCCTATAGGAAGTTTGAGCAAAACACTAACCATCAAACACTTGAGAGAAATGAGTGAAATCCATAAGGAAAGTCCATTTTGAGTTTATACTTATCTTGGAGCGATGATTTCATAAGTTGAGTTTGCTTATGTGCATTAATGAAAATTAGTCATGATGTGTGTAGTAGCTTGACACTTAAGTTGGCCAAATTTTGAGGGATTATATGCTTTAATCTTTGTGAAAACGAAGTGATATAATTTTATTGGTCATATTTGAATTTTGCTGGAGGACAAGCAAAAGTTTAAGTGTGAGGATGTTGATAATTGTAGATTACATAATGTTTTAGTGGGCAGTTTGGTGTGTTTTTAGTTGTTAATTTGATTATTTAGTATATATTTAGGTTAGAATTGTGTTAGTTAATTAAATATTTGTGTTTTACATGTTTTATAAGTTAGAGCATGCTTTTGAGCTTCAATGTTGTGTATTTGAGGTGCCTTAATGAGTTTACCACTATTTCAGGGCAAAATATTGAAGAATGGAGGAGTTTTAGAGGGAACCAAAGCCATAACACAGGCCCACAATTGTGTTAGTCTGGCCTCGATCGTGACATAAGCACCAGGATTGTCCCACAATCGTAGCATGCAGGCCACAATCGCAACATTAGGATTGGCTAATGATCGTAGCTTGCATGCTATGATCGTGATAGAGAGCTTACTTAAAGGACAAGATCGTGTCATATAGGCCATGATCGTGGCCAGCGTCAGGATATATGTGGGGACACTTCCACACTCAAGTTTTTAAGGGACTTTTTGGTCTTTTCGGACCCAGAAAAGACCTTAGGTTACCTTAAATTAAAAAAAAGAACTAGGCCTTCTTTACACATTTTTAGAAAGGTAGTAGCCACCATACATATTTTCCTCTCGAATATTCATGAAAAGACAGAAGCTTTTAGGGTAAAGGTGGGAAGCAGGATTGATAATTAAGAGCTTCCATTAAGTTTTCATTTTCTAGATTTTCAGCTACAAAAAGGGAAAAAAGCTACCATTGTATTTTTTTTATTTTTGTTTTTTCAGTATTTTTTGTATTCTGGAGAATATGGATATGGTTGAACTTGTTTCTATTATAAGTGGTTGAATTTATTATAGAGATTACTTTTAAACTACTCGTTGAACTCCTAATTTGTTGTTTTTAATGAATGAATTCTTTTGATAAATGTTGTGCTTAAACCTTACAATATATTGAGAAATTAAGTTAGGCAAATTATGTAGGGATAAACAATGAGAGTTGACACCCTAAAGACTTGCATTTATTAACTTAATTGATTATTTAGAGAGAGATCTTGACTAATTAGTTTATTACCTATAGGATAGCTTCATAACTAGTTCAATTGGTGGACCGATTTTATAGATGAAGAGATTACTTAGTCAATCCCATTTAATTTGGCTAGGGACATTTTATTACACCTTAGGAGAGGCTGATTAAAACATTAGGATATCTTACGTGAGGCATAATTCAATCAACAAGGTAGGAAGGAGACAAGATAGGGAAAAAATGATCTCTAATCTTTAATTTTGAAATCAAAGTTTCTGCACTTTTGTTACATTGTTTGTTCATTGCTAGTTTGCTTGATTTAGTTTATTTTTCAATTTTCACTATTTGAATTTGAGCCTTAAACAAAGCACAACCTGAATTAAGTGATGCCTAAGCACAATCTCTATGGGACAATATCTGTTTTTTTTACTACAAGTAATAACCCGTATATTTCCAGTTTTTAGCATAAAACAAGTAGTTTGTTTTTGCATTTTACAATTTTTAGCTAGTTTGTTTGATTTAGTTTATTTTCAGTTTTTATTATTTGAATTTGAGTTTTAATCAAAGAATAACCTGAATTAAGTGGTGCCTTAACACAATCTCTGTGGACGATATTCACTTTTTTACTATAAATAATGCCCCATATATTTGCAATTTTTAGAGTAAAATAAGTAGTTTGTTTTTACGTTTAATAGCTGTGGGAGTGAGGTGTGGTAAGGCTGTGGTTGCTTTAAACAAGTCACTAAATTGAGTAAGTAAGGAGCCCAATGCATAATTGTATGTTAACTCAAGGCTTATGTCCCTCGTTGGGATTGAATGAATTGCACAGAGATGTATGAGAATTCCTCGACCTTGACTTTGCGTAGGGTTCTAGGAATCACTTCTCCTTAAAGAGCTTTGAGTTCTGATGTAGTTGACCATTGTAATTGCACCTTTCTCACTTCACTATTGAATTGCATCTACATTTTTCCAAAATCTCATAAGATAGGTCCAAGTGTTCGTAACTATTGTGCACCTAACAACACATCACAACCTTCTAAAGCTAATAAGAAAAAATCCACTTCCACTAGTGTGCCTTGCAACATCAATTGTACTCCAATACAACGACCTGGGCTTGACAACCTTTCACCATTGACAACTATCATGTTTAGCAAGCAACCTGTTTCTTGCCTAAGGCCGACAACCTTGGTAATGTTATGGTGGAGGAAATTAGGAAATTGTGAGTTGAATCAGAATTAATTAGAATAATCAATGGAGTATTACCAATTTGTGATTGAATACACATAGTTTATAGAGATTGAACCCTAGCTAAAGCAATCATGGATATTGTCGTTGTCCCTTCTTCTCCTTCACCATGAGATGCTTCTTCCATGATTTCTTTAGGCTCAACCTCCTCTAAAGCATCAATATAGAATAATTTTTTTACACCTATGCCAAACGTGTATTTTTCATCACAATTATAGCACAACCTTTGTTCACGCCATTGCTGGAGTTTTGCTTGAGAGAACCTTTGCATTGGAAAAGATCTCTCATGAATGACACCTTTAGAACTCCCACTGGTTAACGAATCCCACCGGTTGTTAGAGTTGCGACCCTAAGAAGGAAACTCCAAATTGTTTGGGCATTTTACTTATTACATTTTAGCCTCATAGTTTCGAGCTAAACCAATAATTTTAGTTAGAGTTTGTAGATTTTGGACTCTCACATCAACTTGTATGCCATCTTTTAACCCACTAATAAAACAATTCAGCTTCTTGCTTATTAGTGAGAGTGCCGGCTCGAGCTAAAACTCTCTCAAACTAGGCCTAGTAATCAGAGACAGAACCAGTCTGTTTCATTTCGATTTCTACAAATTGTTTTAACGGTCCTGCCTTCATACCTTCCCAAGTGACAAAGTGTACCAGTTTGTTTCATTTCAGTTTCTCCAAACCATTCTAACAACCTTGCCTTCATGCCTTCGTAGGTGACTAAGTGTCAGTTTTTATGTTGTTAGTACCATAATTGTGCCTTTTTCTCCAAATGATATACTGTCAGCCTCACTTTATCATCAAGGGTTGTTATTAGAAATTCAAAGAATTGATTTGCTCAACAAATGCATAAAATTGGATCTTCCTCTCCATTATAGCGAGGGAAATCAAGTTTTGCAAGCTTGGGAACCACCATTCCACTAGCACTTTTTTCACCACCCTGTCTATATGGTCTCCAATTCCTATTTATGGACCCTTCCTCTCACACATTTAATCGGGATTTCATTTCCATCATCATATCTTCCATCTGCTTAAGTAGCCTTTCTTGAATTGCACTTAAGCTCTCCACTAATCCTTCGAGTCTTTTTAGACATTAATCTTCGGCCATTGCTAGCTCTGATACCAAGATGTTACGACCTCAGTCCCTTCCTTCAATTTGACTTTTTTAACAGTGTCCTTACACAGCCTAAAACCATCTCCAGAAACTCTACTTCTTTCATGATATCAGAGCCTTTGGAGATCAATAACAATGTCTTCCACCAACTTATCTTTCACCTCTACTACCACTAGCTCAACCCTCTCTTCTTCCATTTCCTCCTCTACTGGCCTTCTTCTTACACCACAGTTTAGCCACTTTATCAATGTTAAGCTCACCAGAGACAATTATTTACTATTGAAAGCCCAGATCATCCCTTATTTTCAAAGCCAACACCTTCTAAGCTATGTTGATGGTTCTATCAAGACTCCTTCAACGATGGTTGCTGAAACCTCAAATGGTGAAACACATCAAGTTCCAAATACCATCTGGTATCAATAAGATCAGCTGGTTTTGAGTGCATTATTGTCATCACTCACTGAGGAGATTCTTGCGCATGTCTTGTGTCTCGCCACATCAGCTGAGGTATGGAGTTCTCTTGAACAAATGTTTGCTTCTCATTCAAAGGGAAGAACTGTGTAGATAAGACTTCAACTTTCCAACTTGCAAAAGAAGGAAATGACAGCAATTGACTACTTTCACAAAGTGAAGAGTTTAAGCGACTACATGGCTGCCATTGGACATCCTCTTAAGGAAGATGAGATTGTCTCCTACATGCTCACTAGACTCAGTTCAGAATATGATCCCTTCGTCACTTCAGTGATGATACGTCTAGATGCAATAACCCTCAATGACTTATTATCTCGTCAGCTATAAGTTGTGACTTGAGCATCATAACTTTGTTTTTCATATGTCTTTATTAGTAAATCAAGTCTCACAAGGAAACTTCCAAGAAGGGCGCACAGGATCAAATAGGCGAGGAAGAGGTCGCGGACATGGCAGCTATTCAGGAAGATCTAACCATAACAATAATAACTCCTTCTAAAACAATGTCAAGCTCACATGTCAAGTATGTGGAAAACAAGGATATGATGCTCTTTGTTGCTATCATTGCTTCAATCATTTATTCCAAGCTCACGATCAACATACTGCAGCTACTGTAACCACTTCATATCCAATTGATACAAATTGGTATGTAGACTCAGTCACTATCGATCATCTCACCAATGATTTGGATACGCTAACAGTGAAGGAATGATACACTGGATCAGATCAAGTTCAAGTCTCCAGCGGGACAGGTTTGCAAATATCTCATCTTGGTCATTCAGCTATTTCTGATTCATCTCATCCCCTTTATCTTACCAATGTTGTACATGTTCCTCAAGTTACCAAATATCTATTGTCTGTCCACAAATTTACCTCTAATAACAATGCTTATTTTGAGTTCTATCCTAACTCTTTTTACCTAAAGGATATTCCAACGAAGAAAATTCTTCTTCAAGGCAAATGTAAGAGAGGACTTTATCCTTCCGAAGCATGCGAAGGTGTCAATTCTTTGATGAATCAGTGACTTGGTCATCCTTCACCATAAATTATCTGAAGCATCCTTCAGTCAAATAATCTTTCTTGCTCTTCCAATAAGCAGTCTCATATGTGTTATGCTTGTCAACAAGGCAAAATACACTAACTGCCATTTAGTTTATCTACCCGTGTAACTTCTCAACCTCTTGAACTCATTCATACTGATGTTTGGGGGCCTACTATTCCCTCAACCAGAGGTTCTAAGTATTATGTAAGCTTTCTTAATGATTTTATTCATTTTACATAGGTTTATCTTTTGAAGTGGAAGTCTGGTGTTGAACATACCTTTTTACATTTTCAGAAACATGTTGAGAATCTGTTAAATTTCAAAATTAGTTCTGTCTAGTCTGGTTAGGGAGGGGAGTACCAACGATTGCATAAATATTTCAAAGATATAGGAATTTCTCATCTTATATCTTGTCCTCACACACACCAACAAAATGGTGTTGTTGAGAGGAAGCATCAACCTTTAATTGAAACAGGTCTCACTTCACTCGTACATGCATCTATGCCTATTTGTTTTTAGGATGATGCTATTCTCACTTTTTGTTATCTTATAAACAGATTACCTAGCAAAGATATCAATAATGAATCTCCTCTCTCTTGTCTATTTCATACTTAACCTAACTATAATATGCTAAAAGTTTTTGGTTGTACTTATTGACCCAATCTTAGACCATATAACAAAAGAAAATTTGATTTTCGAACCCAACAATGTGTCTTCTTCGGATATAGTGATATACACAAGGGATATGAATGTTTACATAGATCTTCCAGCCGGGTTTATATTTCTCGAGATGTCATCTTTGATGAAACGATTTTTTCCTTTGCTAAAACTGAAAACAATTTTTAGCACATCAATTCCACTATTATAAACATTGTCACTCTTCCTTCTAAACTCAGTCCTCAAAACTCCATATCCTTTGAACCAGTTTTAGTTAATGACTAAGTGGGGAGTTGCACTCTTAAACCCTCATCAACTAACACATCTAATTCTAGTTCAAGTTCTACAGGTGATGGGGTGAAGTCCAGTTTTGAAGGAAGTCCACATGTTGCTTCTGAACAAGTATGTATAGCTCAAGATGAAGGACATCAGATGAAGACTCGATTATAGAACAAAGTGTCAAAACTAAAACAATTTATAAATGGCACCATTCGTTATCCACTCAACCGAAAAGGGTTTGCTGTTATCTTCAATGTCACACCAACTATATATGCTTAAGCTGCGACACTACCTCATTGGCATCAAGCAATGGACTCTAAATTTAAAGCTTTCATGCGGAACAAGATCTGGCATTTGACTCCTTTTTGACAAGGGCAGAATGTTATTGACTCCAAATGGGTCTACAAAGTGAAACAAAAATCTGGTGGCTCCATTGATTGATACAAAGCACATTTTGTGGCAAAGGGGTTCAAATAACATCATGGCATTGACTTTAAAGATACATTCAGTTCGGTTGTAAAACCCACTATTGTCAGACTCATCCTTTCAATTGTTATTGCTCATGGTCGGAGTTTTAGACAAACAGATGTTCACAATGCATTTCTTCATGGTGTTCTACAGGAAGAAGTTTACATGTGTCAACTATAAGGATATGAAGATCCAAAATTTCTAGGATTTGTATGCAAGCTCGAAAAAGCGCTTTATAGGTTGAAACAAGCTCCAGCAGCGTGGTTTTCACGGCTGAGTACCAAGCTTCATGCGCTCTAATTGTGCCCTTGAAGGCTGACACCTCATTGTTCATTTTCAAGTCATCAGAAGTACTCATCTATATGCTTATATATGTGGAAGACATAATTATAGGCAGTACCAATGGGTTTGCTATTTTCTTTAGGCCGAATCTTGTGTCTTGGAGCTCTCGAAAATAGTCAACAGTTTTTTGCTCGAGCACGGAAGTTGAATACAAAGCAATGGAGAATGCTACAGTAGAATTAATTTGGTTACAATCATTATTAAAGGAGCTAGGAGTCTACCAGTCAAGAGCACCCTCCTAGTGGTGTGATAATCTTAGAACTACCTACTTGTCGGGAGATAGATTTTCACTTTTTCATATAATGAGTGGTAGCAAAGTCTCTGGATGTTTGGTTTATTTCATCGTCAGATCAAGTGGCCGAAATTTTTACTAAAGTGCTTAATCAAGAGTTGTTTCATAAATTTCATCACCATCTAAACTTGATTTCACTGGCTGAGATTGAGGGGAAGTGTTAGAGTTAGTTTTATCGTTATTTAGTTTGTTAATTTTATCTCTTGGGTTGTTGTAATTTCTACCCTCTTTTGTTGTATTTTTGTTTTATAAATTCATTGTTGGACCAACAGTGTCCTTACGTAGCCTAAACGACCATCTCCAAAAACTTGCCTTCATTCACTCAAATCAGATAACCACCAATGCTAAAAAGTAGCAACTAAATAGCTAAGAGTGGGTAACTAAAGAATAGCTCAATAGCCCACTACTGCATTACTTTCACTGACTCAAGTGAATACAACAATAACGAAACCTAAAGAGGCACAATATAGAAATTTATGAAAATCTAATGAACCATAATATAGGCATGTGACAACATGCTGGGCAACGTTAATAGGGAGGCTTAAATAAATTAAAAAGATCAAGGTTGAAAGAATTAAGTTCAGGAAATGGCCGAAGCTTCTAGTTTTAGGTAGGCTTAGGTTGTACTGATGGGTGTTTCTAGACGAAGCAAAGCGAATTATTTACCTAGTCCTTTGAAAAGATTTTTTGGGAGAGTGTGAAGTATCAAGGTTGGTGGCTTTTAGGCATCAGAGAAATTCCATCAAATCTTCTGTTTCAGTTACTCTGTTTTATTAAATCTTATGCACATATTTATATAGGGTCCATGTAAATGTGTGGATGAAATTTAATAAAACATGATAGAAACACCATAACCAATACAAAATATCTGATCCCAGGCAAAAGCTGGAGAGCATTCTCTACATAGGTTTATAATTAAGACAGTGAGATAAAATAGTTAGCTGCTAGAGAAGAACTATGGTGGCTCCTAAACAATCATAAACACTTTAATAGATTAAATAAGGAACATTGTTATTGTAGCCGAATATAGATAAAAAGTGAAAGGACATTTCTAGAGTTATTTATTTAAGAATATTTAATACTAAAATAAAAAATGATAAATTGAAATGACATATCAAATCTGTATAAAGAATGCGATATGTTTGTATTTATTCTATCATAATCCGTATTCTATAAATTTTCAAATAACTCAACATTATTGGACTATTAACAAAAACAATAGTAATTTAATCAAGGGATTTAATGAATTCTAAATTAATTTCTTTTTAAATTAAACATTGTACTCATATAAATGCTTTATCTTGAGACACAATATTATTTTTTAAAGGCTGAATTGATTTATTATCAATAATGATTTTTTTGCTTCAATTTATTTTAGAAGAAATAATTAAAATATATTTTGATTCACTCGTGGAAAGTATAAAACACATTGACTAGACATCTGTCCAACCTTTCTTCTTCGAACCTGCAGACTGGTTTTTCAATAACCCAAATTACTCTTCTGAACCCAAGATATTGTATTATTTTAAAAAATAATTCACTACTATATTTTCTAATATCAAGATTTATAACAAAATTATTATCATAAAATTTGATTAAATTATATTTTTAGAGATGAATAAACATATCATAGTTAACAACACCTTTCACGTTACAAAAAATTCTTTTAATTATTTTTATATAAATTTTAGAGGGCATAGTAATAAAGTCAAATTGAAAATAACATATTAGGTATTGAGCAAGTCATATATGCTATATTTCTCACAAAATTTTTATACAAAGTTAGATCTTCTCTGTTTTGTCCAATAAGTTTAAACAACTTTATTCTAAACCGTTAACAAATTTATTCTCAATGGTTCACCAATACGGAAATTCAATACCTTTTAATATATAATAAAGTTTACAAGTATTGCATGAGTATGTCATGATCCCCATTGCATATGTACATAATATCTTATTAGTTTAATTGAAAGAGTAATGCAATTATTCATACTTTTGGGTCTGCTAGTTATAAATCAAGTTAGAATATGAATTGTTTATAGTAAAACAAAGAAGAGCTATAGATAACCTATATGTATATTAGAGCTCAATAACTTGTTGAATTGAGATATTGATGATAGCTTTAAGTAATTCATATATCTTGTACGTAATTCAAACATTCATTGTGTCTAATCTAAGCTCTCAAATTTATCATAACTTATAAAAATAATAATATGTTTTTAGATATAATAACATTATTACTATATAAAATATGTCACCTTCGAAGCATAAAATGCCTCTTAGATTTTGTAGTATATTGATCATATTATATCAAGGATTATATGGCAATTAAGGGCATACCCTACAATTAAAGTAAGGGAAATCAGGTTCTATATGATGCATATTGATTATTTAACCATTTTTTAGCTTAAAGGATCCATATCATGAGTTTTTTAATAGACCATATTTGCACCAGCTAGGTCCACACCTTATATCTTATTTAATAACCTATTTTCTTAAGTTATATTTTGATATACATTTTCTCCCATACTAAATCCTTATCATATAAT
>JAOTJB010315644.1:0-15185 GCA_027123815.1 Erythroxylum minutifolium | reverse complement strand
ATTCATTTATTACGTTCTCACCATCTTTTTTTGAAAAGATCTAAATGTTCCTTTTAGGAGATCCAAATAGCATATCTGGGTCAGGTAATCAATGGTACTAGAGTATCAACTGATGCTAGCAAGGTAGAAGCTATGAAAGAATGGCCCTAACAGCAATCTTCTTCGAAAAAACTCCTTCCAATAAAGTGAGGCAACTGCATGATCCTTTACTCAACTGAATGAGGACTTGGCAGTAGCTCTACTATTATAATTACTGGATTTTAAAGTAGAATTTGTGGTGGAGTGTGATGCTTCTATGGAAGGAATTGTGGCAGTTCTACAACAAAGGGGTCATTTAGTGACTTTCTTTAGCAGGAAAGTTGTAGATAGACGCAGGAAACTACTAGCATATGAACGAAAACTTATTGGCCTAGCTAAGGTACAGCAACAATGGAGACCCTTTTTATATGGACAATCTTTTCTTATTAAAATAGATCATTACAGCTTTAGGTACTTGCTTGAGCAATAACTTACAACTTTACCTTAACAACATTGATTAAGCAAATAAATAGGGTTTAAGTTTCAGGTGGAGTATCGATCTGATCAGCTCAATAAAATGGTAAATGCACTCTTAAGGAAGGACAATGAAGAGGGCCTACCTTACATAGTTTTGCAACCTACGGTGCTAATTTTTGATGAAATAGGTCTGAAATTGCAAGTTCAAATGAGATGAAGGAGTTTTAGTCAAAGCAGAAAATGGCTAAATTCTACATAACAGTCATATGTTTTTTCTTCACACTTCACCTTTAATTTATCCTATTGTTGTAGGAGTAAATATTCAAACTTATGAAGGGGTGCAAAAAATGTTACAATGCCTTTGAGCTGATTTTTTTGGAAGGGAATGAGGGGGCTATTAGGAATTCATGGCTAGTTGCACCACCTTTCAATGCCATAAGATTGAGCATTTACACCCAAGAGGGCTCCTTCAACCCCTCTATACTCTTACATAAATATATGTTGACATCTTAATTGATTTTATGGAAGGATTGCCAAAACTCCATGGCAAATCATTTTTGTTTGTTATGGTTGACAGATTTTCAAAATCTGCATAGTTTATCAAAATTGCTTACCCATACAGAACTATGATTGTTGTCTTTCTATTTTTTTAGCAGATTTTTTAAATACATGGCCTCCCAGAATCTATTATGAGTGATAAGGATGTGGATTTTTTGCAAAGAGTACTTTTTTTATATGGCACAAAGTTGGCATTCTAGTCCACCTACCACCCATAATCTGATGGACAAAAAAAATTTGCCAACCTTATAGTGGAAACCTAAGTTGTTTAGTGGGGGATCATCCAAGGAAGTAGGTGGAATGGAACCCGTGGGTAGAGCATTGCTATAATACTTCCTTCCACTCTTCCTTACATGAAACCCATTCAAATTTGTGCATGGGCATGATTCCCCTCACTTGCTCTCCTATGTTTTAATGGTTGCTATGGTGGATGCAGTCAACCAAGCCTTACTGGAGGATGACAAGGTACTACTAAACATTTGATTTTGATTTCAACAAATGCAAAAGATGAAGATATTTTATGATAAAGACCACAGGGAGGTTTCATTTGAGTTGGGAGCATTAATTTGGTTAAGGTTGTAGCACTATTGGTAGTCCTCCTTAGCTTGCTAGCGCAATTCCAATTTAGTTCCTAAATTTTATGGTCCTTACAAGGTCCTTCAATGTATTAGATTTGTTGTTTACCGCTTAGAGTTCCCTGAAAATAGTCACCTATATGATGTTTTACATGTCTCTCTACTGAAAGCCTTTTGTTGGAGAATCCCCTTGGTCCCTCCTTCTTTGCTAGCATTGTTGGATAAAAAAATCATTCTTACTCAATAAAAAATCCTACATTCTAGACTTAACAAGTGTGAACTCGAATTTTTAGCTCAATGGCTCAACTCTCTCCTTTCGAAGCCACTTTAGAGTCTCTTCACAAATTTGAAGAGGCTTATCCTGATTTTGAAAGTAGGGATAAGCTCATTGTCCAAGAGGGAAGCGATGTTAATGATGCATTTATTAGAAGGACTTATTAGAGAAGGGCTCAAGCAAGGAAAGGATTAGTTGCAGTAGCAGGTTTGATGAAGGAAATAGATAAGAGGAAAAACAAGTTTGAAGGAGTTATAGGAGATTTTAATTGGTTAGGATTCTTTATGTTTAAATAAGTTTGAATATTTTAAATAATTTTGAATAAGTTTCCCTAAAAAATAGGGAACTTTATCTTCAGTTATGTTATTTAATTGTAACTCTCCTCCTTTATAAGAAGGCTTTTGCTTTTCAATAAATAGGGGGGATATTTCATTCAAAAGTTTAGGAGATCCAGGGTTCTCTCGAATCCCTAACACACAAAAGCAACTAGAGGTTCAAAAAAGAAAGGTAGAAACAGCAAAAAGGGAAATTCTACTGACCTAGTGGCTGACTTCCTAGTAAATAAGCCTGTAACGAGATCCTAGTACAAGCAGATACTAAAGACCATCAATGTGTAAGTACTAATTTACGTCTTGTACAATAGCAAATAGATAGACTCCGCTATTTTATAAGTTAAGATGTAGCCCTGATATTTTAGAAAAATTTTTCAAAATGTTCATCAAAGTTAAGATTGAGTGGTTTTCATCTTTGGAAAGGAGGAACAGATCATTAAACTAGTTAGGTGACACAATAATACACCTCCTGCTTCTTGAGTGATATTTAAAATTTCTAGCCCTTTTGATCATTGTAATTAGTAGCTTACTAGAACCTCTGTTATTGAGAAGAGGTAGGGTGACATAGGATTTCCTTGCCTTAGACGCTTCCAACCCCTAATAGTTTTTATGTGGTCACAATTGATTAGAAATTGTAGGATGTTCTTGTTATGCATTGCTCCACCCATTCTAACATTGTTTTTTGAAATCCATATGCTTTTAAACAATTTAATATAAAGCACCAGTTTAAAGAGTCATAAGCCTTTCTGAAATCAATCTGGATAACACAATTCACTATAACAAATAATGTTATAGGCAACGAAACAAAATGTGGCTAAATACTAAAAAATCTTCGTAAAAATTAATTTACGACAAAAAATAATCGTTGTCCTAATGGTCACTGAATCCTGGTAGCAAAACAATATCTGCAATGTTTTCTAAAAGTCGTCACAAAAAGGTTTTGGATATACAATACTTTCGTAGGCAAAACATATAGCCAACGAGAATGAAGAACATCATACATAGGTTTTTGCGACATATATATTTCGTAAATAAAAGGTTTTACCTACTAAATCGTAATTGTAGGTAATTATTTTTAGTGACAATTTTTTTTGGTAGTAGAATAGTTTTAGCTACTAATTTTTTGTTTTAGGTAAATTTTTTTGGAGACGTTCTTGTAAATGTAGGTAATAACTTTTTGTAATGATTTTATTTTTGGTAGCTAATATTATTTAGTAACAAATTTTTATTTTAAATTTTAATATTATTATAATTGTTAAAAAGGAATTTATTTTAATTTATTACAATTTTAAAGACAGTTTGAAATATAAATTAGTTACATTTTATATTTAATGTTAGTGACATATTTTTTGAATAATAATAAATTGAAATGAAATAAATATTAAAAATGGAAAGCATTTTAGATAAAAAATAATTACAAGTCATATATAAACTAAGACTTCTCATTGTCGTCACTACTATTAACATATATAAAGCCTAGTAATTCTGTAATTGTTTGACCATCTTTTTAAGCTTGTTCACTTCTTTTATATTACAATCTAATTTAGTCTTTAGTGAATGGTTCTCCTCTTGAAGCGCCGAGACATGTTCTGGTCGTGACGAAGATGCATCAACAGGCTTAAGGTCATACTTAAGACCTTTGATATAACGCGATCTTATACCAAGGACATTATTGCAAATGTCATCGACATTGGGCTGAGTCCCCTCAAACAATGATGTCTGCAACAATTCCTGCATCTTGTTCTACAAATTAAAGTACGAAATCGTGTTAACTAAAAAAATATTACTTAGTATTACATAGAAAAATAAATTGTAATATTAATTTGCTTATACTTACATAATTACTTTGTGCCTCTTGAGACGTCCAGCCTTGACCTTCCTTGTAGTGTGTTAGCTTTTACAGTGTGATCTTATCACACTCTTGCCCTTGGAGTTGTGTTTAGCTTTATTATATAAAATTAAAAAATTAGAATATAATAGAATTTATTATACTAAGAAATAGAATAATAAGTTAAAAACGTTACACTTACAAATTCTTGTTGTACGACAACAAATGATTTAGAGCTGATGTTATAAGGAATCTTCAATTTTTGCTCGGTTCACCTTGGCTTTCTTACACTTTTCCTAAATTAAGAGAAGTAGTCATGAAATGTATAAACAAAATGGAAGGAAATATGAAGAAAAAAACAAACTTGAACCTTCATTGAGGCCCGATAAGCACACATTTCACTCCAATTTTTTGGAGTCACCTATTCCAGAACATATCTCCTTGCCCGTTCATCGAAAGGGACTGACTAGTAATATTTGTGAAGTCTATATCGATGATCCTTCACCCTTTGTTTCAACAGTGAATTAACACTGCTTTGAACCCTAAGCTTGTCGATATCAACGATATTGAGCTTCACCTATGAAGAACACGTATAAGTTAAATCATTATTTTTGTTAAGTAAAATCGCAATATATATAATCAAATGAATTCCAAAACCTTTTTCAAAGCATTTTGGAGAAAGTTATCTTCCTTTAGTTGCCTGACATGCTGAACGTAAGGCAACTCACTCCTCACAACGATGCCCAACTCACTAGTCAATTTTATAGATTAGATCTTATCCACTGGGTGATGTTGCGTGGGGTCAATGGTCACAGATAACTTGCTATTCATTACAACATTCATTCGTTACAACTCAACTCCATTTGTTTTACCTCTATCTCATTTTGTAATGCCAGTATTGAAACCTGAAAGCAAAAAATCATAATAAGAAAAACACACTAAACATGTAATGACTAATTTCAGCATTAATGTAAATATGTTTGATTAACAATAACAGACCTGAAGATCCCTCATGACTAATAGACGATGTTGGTCAAGGTTGTTGCTGACTTTCTTCATTCGATGATGCAACTGTTGGTTGTTCTACGGGAGGAACTTCTTCGGTCGTTACCACCTCTTTCCCTTGTTTCTACCAAGTACCATTATAATGGAACTTGTATAAAACGAAATATGAACATAACGTATAATCTTAACTCAAACATCAAATTTCCACATGAATATAAGGAGATCAGTAGTCAAATACTAAACATTTAGTATAACATTCTGTAAAAACATATGTGAAACATTAAAAATATGCATCTTATCATCATAAATTAACATAAGTAAAACATCAATAACATAAGGCAATTATGAACATAAGATTTCAAACAATTTATTTACATTCAATCATAACGATAAAGATTTTGAAAATCATCATCATTAAGTACATTATCGTTGTAGTCCTCATCACTAATATATTCGAGCAAAGTATCGTCATTGTCATTTAAATCATCCTGAGTATAATCTTCTTCTGTTTGTAAGATAAAATAGGCTTGGACTTCATCTAGTTGAACTATGTTGGGCTCCATATCTCTTATATAGAATGATGATATATTTGTATCCTCTACTAGAATGCCTTTTTTTATTGAACTCCAATTCAATATCTTGATAGACTTCATCTGCATCCTCATCCAATTGAACAATATCCCTTTCACAAAAATTAAAGGCATTCATTTATTGAAACTTTACAAAAACCTTCCAATTGCTACTCAATACAGTATCGTTGATGTACAAAACTTGTTTGACTTGACTTACAAGGTCGAAAGGATTATTATCATACCATGTCTTACTAACATTTATGCTAGTAATATGCCTGTTCACTTTCATGTCAGTTAGATCAAACCATTTGCATTTATGTAGAATAACCTTCTTATCCTTGATGTAGTGCAACTTTATTAGTTTAAAGATGACACCATAGAAGTGAATGATTTTGCCATGACATTCTTTAACAATAACCCCACTATTTTGACTTCTAACTCGATTATCTCGATTTTGTATGTGAAATCTCATCCTATTAACAATGCAACCTGTCTATTTCTTCCAACAAATATGAGGCCCACATACCAAACCGTATAATGTTGCTGTCACTTTCTTCAACATTAATAATCCCTTTATTGCGAATTATTTCTTTGTACTCTCTATTTAAAAAAGATAATGACAGTAAGATCTTAGAGTGAATAAAGAAAATTATAACATGATTGTTTAAATGAAAAGGAATATACATACTCTATGTATGTATGGACTTTCTTGTAATTGTTCAAAATATACCAATAGGTGATTTTGAATTCGTCTTTAGTTAACTCCACATATTTACTCACACTAAGTGGCCTAACTTTTTGGGAGAAAATAGACAACTCACCATCGTCATGAATATCAAAGTTACGTTGTGGTTTATTAAATCTTGTCTCCACATCAGTTAAGTACATTGAATAAAAAGTTAAGCATTCATTTTCTATATAAGCCTTTGTAATAGACCCTCCTGGTCGAGCTCTATTACATACATAATGCTTAAAAGAGCATAAAAACCTAAGCATAAATAGTTACAAACTTAGGAATTACTAAAAAATAATATAAAAAAACTTGTTAAATTTAATATGAATTACCTTTCAATCGGAAAGATGCATCGAAATTGAACCGGTCCATAAAGTTTTGCTTCATATGGTAAGTGAATTGCCAAATGGACCATAACATCAAAAAATGATGGGGGGATAATAGTTGAAGCTTACATAAAATCAATGCTATGTCTTTTTCCAATTTATCAAGCTCTTCAACTTTAAGTGTCTTGTAACATAATTACTTTAAAAACTCTCTCACTTGACCCAAAGTAACGAACACATCCTTCGACAAACACGTACGTATTCCAACAGGTTGTAGTCGTTGTAAAAGTATATGACAATCATGACTTTTCAATCCTGACACTTTTCCCTCTTCAACATTAACATAACGGCCTATATTTGATGCATACCCATTAAGAAATTTGACTAAATGGAGAAACTAAAAGAATGATTGTTTCTAACTTTTTGACACATTGTAACAAGTAGAGGGAATAAAGTATGAGTCATCATCTTTTCATTTCAAATGCAAATCCTTTCTAATATTCATGTCTTCTAAGTCTAGTCTAACCTTAATTGTGTCTTTGGATTTCCCATCAACTCCCATAATAGTCCCTAAAATAGACTCACAAATGTTTTTCTCAATATGCATGACATCAAGATTGTGCCTCAATAGTAATTCCTTCCAGTATGGCAGGTTGAAAAATATGTTTTTTTGTTCAATTCAGTTTGAGATCATTTCTCTTACACATTCTATTACTTCGGTGTTTGCTAGGTGTGTCACCTAAAAATGACAGTTGATAAATAAAATCATCGCTAGGCAACTACATCGGAGCTTTACCCAACTCTACTATGCCATTAAGCTATTTTCTTCTTTTCCATCTATGCCCATGTTTCAAATAACGACTATGACCCGTATAACATATTTTACTTCGTATCCTTTTTTATTAAGTTTGATGGTTGCACACAGGCCAAGCCCTATACCCTTTAGTGCTCCATCCAGAGAAAATCCTATAAGCTAAGAAATCATTTATAATACACAAAACAGCAACATGCATTATAAATGTTTTGCCTTCAACAACATCAAAAGTTTCTAATCCAAATTCCCATAAATCATTTAATTCATCAATTAATGGTTACATGTATACATCCATGTCCTTACCAAGAGCAATAGGTATAGAATAAGCAAAGACAACAATATAAAAGGCTCCTTCATACACTTCCATGGAGATAAATTATATGGGACTAGAATCACTGGCCACATACTATATGAATTACTTATATTATCAAAAGGATTAAATACATCTGAGGCCAATCCAAGTCAAACATTACAACAATCTTATCCAAGCCATGGAAACTTTCTATCAAGCTTTTTCCATGCCATTGTGTCTGCTAGATGATGCATAATGTTATCATCAATGTCTTTCTCTTTATGCCACCTCATATATGTGGTTGTTTTTATTGACATAAAAAGTCTTTGCAATTGTGGTTTAACAAGAAAGTATCGAAGGATTTTATTCGGTATCTTTTTCCCTCTACCATCATCCACTTCCCACCTTGATGTATCACAAATAGGACACTCCTGAAGATCTTTACCTTCCTTCCAAAAAGGACACGGTCATACTTACAATCATGAATTGTAATATATCTCAATCCAAGGTCCTTTAATAGTTTCTTCGTATCATAGTAAGATTTCGGCAACTTGTGTCTAATAGGTAATGCATCATTTAGTAAATCAATTAACATGTCAATTGTAACATCCTATTACCCATGTTGAGGCTAGAATAGTAACTATGAGAGATTATAAAGGAACTAGAAAATGCATTTCATGCTCATGCATTATATGATATGCACCTACACATGAATATTGATTTTTTTTACATATGAAAATAATTGTACATCCATTCATTGACATTCTGGATAATTGTTATAAATGTGAATTTTGATCTAAATTGTGGTTTATATGTATTGAAAATTTACTTAGTATGTATAGGTATTGATTTTGAAATTTTGGTGAATTTTAGAAAATCCCTGAAGTTTTGGGTAAAATTTGAAATGCCAAGTAGCAGGACAATTGATAAATAGCAGTAGAATTAAGAGTCAAAAGGTAGTAAAAATTTTTATAAATGGCTTTGGGAGCCTTTGTCTTCCTATCTGTACTAGATAGCTCATGCAGAGGGAAAGGAACCAAATCCAAAACAGTCAAAGGATTAAACCCATAAACAATCTCAAAAGGCGAGAACCTTGCGGTAAAATGCACACATATATTATATGCAAACTCAATGAATGACAAATAATCACCCCAAGTTTTCAAATTTCTCCCTATAATAGTACGCAACGAAGTCCCCGAGGTTTTATTCACAACCTCAGTTTGTCCATCAGTCTATAGGTGGCAAGTAGTAGAATATAACAATTTAGTTCCCAACTTTTCCCACAATACATGCCAAAAATGACTCAAAAACTTAGCATCTCTATTTGAAACAATAGACCTAGGGATACCATATAATCAGTAACATGCATGACATCATCAGTCTTATGGCATGCAATGAAATACGCCATTTTACTAAATCTATCCACAACAACAAAGATGTTATCAAACCCCCTCTTTGTCTTAGGTAAATACAAAACAACGTCTATAGATATATCCATCCAAGTAGGTAAAGGCAAAGGGGTATACAATCCATGAGGTTTAGAAGTGGATTTGGCCTATCTACAAGTAATATAACGGTTACACATACGCTTCACATCTTTGCGCATACATGGCCAATGAAAATGTTCATACAAGATGTCTAATGTCTTGACAACCCCAAAATGCCCCATTAACCCACCATTATGGGCCTTATGCAAAAACAACACATGCAAAGAACAATTAGGTACACACAATTGATTTCTATGATATAAATAACCATTGGACCTAAAGTACTTGTGACATGTGCCATGTTCACATGCAGCATACACACTAGCAAAATCCACATCAATGGCATACAATTCCTTAATTTGCTAAAATCCCAACAACTTAGAGCTAAAAGTAGAGATTAAGGAATACCTCCTAGATAAGGCATCGACCACTACATTTTCTTTCCCTTGCTTGTAGTGCAACATGTATAGAAAGGTCTTCAAAAACTCCACCTAAGTCGCATGTCTCTTAATCAACTTACCTTGGCTCTTCAAATGCTTAAGTGACTCGTGATCTGTCCAAACGACAAACTCCTTTGGTTGAAGGTAGTGCTGCTATAGCTCCAATGCTCTTGCCACGATATAGAGTTCCTTGTCATAGGTCGGGTAGTTGAGTTGGGCGCCACTCAACTTCTCACTGAAATATGCAACTAGTTTTCCTTTCTATAATAACACAGCACCTATACCAATCCCAGAAGCATCACATTCAACTTCAAATATTTTATCAAAATTGGGGAAACAAAGAATAGGAGTAGAACACAAATTTTCTTTTAACAAGTTAAATGCACGTCTTGCTCTTCACCCCATGTAAAACCTCTCTCTTTCTTAATTGTCTCAATCAAAGGTGCAGTAATGGTATAGAAATCCTTCACAACCCTCCTATAGAAACTAGCAAGTCTATGAAAACTCCTCACCTTGGTCACACTCTTAGGCGTCGGCCATTCTTGAATAGCCTTTACCTTTTCATTATCCACTTCAACTCCCTTCGAACTAACCACAAATCCTAAGAAATTCAACTTATCAATGCAAAACATACACTTCTTAAGATTTGCATACAACTTCTCCTTTCTTAACACATCAAGAATATACCTCATATGCATGACATGCTTATCCAATGTAGTGCTATACACAAGAATATCATCAAAGTAAACAACTACAAATTTTCCTAGAAATTCACGCAAAACATGATTCACTAACCTCATAAAGGTGCTAGGTGCATTAGTTAAGCCAAAAGGCAACTTATATAGTCCATAATTAGTTTTAAAAGCAATTTTCTATTCATCCCTAGGTTGCATTCGAATTTGATGATAACCACTTTTTAGATCAATTTTTGTAAACATGCACGCACCATGGAATTCATCCAACATTTCATCTAACCTAGGAATGGGATGTCTATACTTTACAGTGATTTTATTCACAGCTCTGCAATCCAGGCACATCCTCCACATTCCATCCTTCTTTGACACCAACAAGACAGGAACAGCACACGGACTCAAGCTTGCCCTCACATGACCCTTCTCTAATAGCTTATCCACTTACCTTTGAAGCTCCTTTGTCTCCTCAGGATTGCTCTTATAGGCTGGTAGGTTTGGTATTTGAACTCTAGGCACAGAGTCAATTTGATGCTCAATACCCTATAAGGGTGGTAGCCCTTTAGGTATTTCCTTAGGGAAGACATCTCCATATTCCTGAAAAAGAGACTTTAAAAACATTTGGCAAATCTTGATTAGGGTTAGTTTCTGCCATAAAACACTCCCTATATCTAACCACCACAAGTGCTCTTTTCTTTTCACATGCTCTCCTAAAATATTTTTCCTTTACAAACAAGGTCACCTTCTTAATTTGCTCTCACTCTTTTTTTCTCGCTCTACACTTTTCTCTCCTGCACATCTCACTTTCTTTTCCTCACTCGTGCAGTCACTCCCATTGGACCAATCTCATATTTCTTTTGGGCCTCTTTTTCCTCTTCCTTGTTTTGAACTTCACTACCTGAACCCTTCTCACTTTTCATTTCTTTGACCCCATTATGCTCTACATGCCTATCAAATTGCCAAGATATCCCTTACAACAAATGACCTGCTTGCATAGGTACTACATCACAAAGTACCTCTTCTTCATATCTATCTATTGAAAATGACAATAGCATTTGCTTTGTCACTTTCACCTCACCACTGTCATTACACCATTATAACTTGTATGGCTCAGGATGCTTCCTACATGTTAACCCCAATTTAGTTACCATAGTCATACTAGCTACATTTGAACAACTACTCCCATCTATGATCAGATTACAAACTTTTCCTCCACTATCCACCTCGAATGAAATAAGTTTTCTCTCTGATCTAAAGCCTTCTCCTTTACCCGAGCACTCAAAACCCTCCTAACAAGTGCTTCTCCTATGGCAGCCTTCTCTACACAATCATCATCACTATCATCATATGGCAAGGGATCACATTTACTATCATCCTCAAACTCAACTATCCCATTATCCCTTATATACATAACTTTCTTATTAGGGCATTGGGATGCAATATGGCCCAAACCCAAACATTTAAAGCATTTAACACTAGAATGTTTACTAGAAGATGCTTGGGTGTTAGGTTTACCTTTTGTTTTAGCCCCTACATTTGGCCTCTTTAGAGTCTCCTTAAAGTTGACACCCTTGTCCATCGGTCTCTCCTTCCTTTTGGCCCATTTTGAGTTCCAATTATGGCTAAAACTTGTTCCACCCCTTGCTGTCACTCTAGCTTTGAGTTGCCTCTCCACTTTTATGGCCATGTTTACTATGTCTTCAATCTCCACATAGTGTTGCAACTCCACGTGCCATAGCAGCCTCTAGGTCCTCCTCAATATTAGCTCTGATCATGGCTAGCTCCATCTCCTTGTGGTAGTCCTCCACTGACTTAGACCCTTATGTGAGTCCTTGGAGCTTTTGATGCATCTCTCTGTAATAATATGAAGAAAAAAATCGCTTCCTCATACACGCCTTCATTGCTGCCCAAGTAGTGATGGGGTACTCTCTATTCCTCCTTCGAGACCAACTATTAATGCATCGCCAGTTAACTCAATAGCAGTAAGCTTTACCTTTTTCTCCTTCATGAAGTTGCACACAAAAATCAAGTCCACTTTTCGCTCCCACTCCAAGTAAGACTCAACATCATTCCTACCCTTGAAGGATGGAATTTGCATCTTGATGAATTTGAGGTATCCATCTCGCCTGTTGAGTGATTCTCCTCTCCTAGCCCTCCTAGGCATGCGCTCCTCATACTCCTCCTCCTCCTCATCGAATTCATCTTCCTTAACCTCATGTCGTAGTGGTGGCGGTCCATGAAAAGAAGGTACTTGCTGTCGAAACGCAGCATGCCTAGCTGGAGCTTTCCCACGTCCTCCACGCCTGAGCTCTGCCATCTGCTGACCTTGCCTCTCCATTGTCTCCCTCATTTGGTAAAGGTTAGATTGAGCCTCTCGAACTGCTGTTGAATAGCTCTCAAGGTGAAAGCATTCACCTCTCCAATTCGGCTCTCATCATGTTCTCCTCCTTCCTGAGAAATTGTGTAGACTAATTTCTTCTTGTAAAACAAATGTTGGCAATAAACAGCCTCACAACACTCCCTCGTGTGTTTCACTCAAGTCAAAGTCACTCCCCTTGTGTTTTTACAAGTCACAACTTTTTGCCCTCAATTGCACTCACACACTCTTGCCTCTTACCATTCAATTTCCTCTGAAATTCAAGTCACAAGTCAGAACCAAGTTTCTACCTATCAACAATCCCAAAGAAGTAGAGTGTATGTTCAAAAAAATTGCAATATGAATCCAATGATTATGCCACTAGATGCCCAATTACATCTCCTAATGAGTAAGCAATTCGTATAAGACAATTAACAAGGAAAGAATTCAATTCGAACAATCAAGCAATGTAATTGAAAAAAAATCGATCAATAGGCTTCTTTTTTGGAATTTTTTTCAAAATTTTTTTCAGATTTTTTTGGATTTTTAGACCTTTTTTGGGTTTTTAGACTTTTTTCAGATTATTTTCAGATATTTTTCAGACTTATTTTCAAATTTTTTCAGACTTATTTTTTCAGATTTTTAATCTTTTTTTTCAAATACCAATAGAAGATAAAACAAGGAGGAGAAGAAACCCTAAGTCGAAAATTTTCACACCCTAGGTTTGGTTGAAGTCGATAGGTTTGAAGGAGTAAAATTAAATAAAGGTGACGAACAAACCCTAATTTTGCTTTGGAAGTAAATAAGAATTTACCTTATACCAATGCAATGATACCAATTGACGTGTGTACGGAGGTGATTCAATGAAGGGTTGTCCAAAAATCCTCGGAAGTTAATGATAATGGCATTGGATTGATGGGTTTGTGGATGTTTGGAAGTTTCAGCAAGGAAGGACAAGGAAGAACAAAATTCGAAATTCAACAAAATAAGAGGATGTGTAAGGCTCAATCCCTATTAGACCTCACGAATACATGATTCGAGCAGCCTAGATGATCGGAACAAAAACCAAGAAGCTTGAATCAAACAAACACGCTACAATTGGGAAAAATTGATAAATGAATTATTAATTCGTATTGAAACAAGAACAAGAGGAATAAACCTTACTATGGCCGATGACTCAAACAAAAGATGATAGATCATCCTACATTAACCCTAATAAACCTATTTATACCTAGGTTTAATAATAAGTACTCGGGCTTTAACATGGGTTAGCCCAAAACAAAAAAATATGTCTTAACTTAAAATTATTAAAAGGTCTAATGCATAGACTTAATAGTCTAAGTCTTCAACTCTTCACGTCCCAATGGTATCCAGTCCAAGGATTTGAGTTAGATGGATCAATTTGGGCTAGGATCCATAAAGTTGTCCTCCCATAGGCTTGGACTGTTCTATCCTCTCCAAAAGATAGCTCACATGCACATAGAGAGCCTCCTTAAGTATGTTGGCCTTAGCTTCGGTTATTGGCTCAAAGGGCACAGCTAGCTCTCCTCCCTTGCCTCTATCATTCATACTAACTCTATGGCGATATGTGCTCCTACTCAAATCAAGTCATTTCGTTGCGTTTCAAGTTAGAATATCATCCTACCCTTCATAGTGACATGCGCAGGATCTTGCATGCTTATGTGATGTGAACCCAATAGTGATGAACTCTAGAGAACCCACAAGAATTTGATTATATGATCCCAAGAAACCTAAACACAAATCTGGTTTTGATGGACCTTGACTCTTTGTCTAAAAAGACAAGAACCTTGGTATAAAGAACCTACACCCAAGAAACAATGAAACTAGAAACTTAGACTAGATTAAAGTCCAAACCCAAGGAATACGGAAACTTGAACGAAGGTTATAATGGAAGTGTTGTGAATGCCACAAAGAAAGGATTCCTTTGATAAGTTCTAGGTTTGTTCTTTCAAGAACTCAAGGAGAAAACTCTCTCTCTATTTTCCAATTGAGTAATCTGAATTCTTCCTTCATAATGAACGTCCAAGACCCTATAAATACTATTTCTAATAGAAATCTAAGAAACAAGTCATAGCAAATATGATTTGACGAAGTCTCTAACTTCCTAATCTGATATGTATCACACCAATCCTAGTACATGTACAATTCTAAGACAAGATAAACCTAATCTGAATTTAACAAACTAATCCTACTTGTATCAAAAGTCTAAGTCATGCCAATCCCACTTGGAATAGGATTGTAAGACTTAGTTACAATTCAAACTTTAACTAATCAAATCTAATCCAAATCTGATCTGAAGACATCTAATCAAATTTAAACACAACCAAAGCCTCCCTAACATAGAATTTCGGCCATACTAAGAAAATATAACCAAATAAACCAATACTT
>JAOTJB010315639.1:0-15186 GCA_027123815.1 Erythroxylum minutifolium | reverse complement strand
TTTATGGGGTCCTTATCGACATGTTTCTTCCTGTGGAGCATCTTATTTCTTGACTATTGTTGATGATTACTCTAGAGCTGTGTGGATTTACTTGCTAATAGATAAAACAGAGGTGTCCCAGAGTATGAAAATATTTTTCTCCATGATAGAGCATCAGTTCAACAAACAAGTGAAAATTGTGAGGTCTGACAATGGAACGGAATTTACATGTTTACATAATTATTTTCTTGAGGCTGACATCATTTTTCAAACTTCTTGTATGGGCACCCCATAACAAAATGGGCGAGTGGAACGTAAACATCAACATATATTGAAAGTTGCTAGAGCATTAAGATTTCAAGGAAATTTGCCCATTGATTTTTGGGGTGAATGTGTGTTGACAGCTAGTTATTTGATAAATAGAACACCTACCTCAGTTTTGGATGGAAAGACACCGTATAGTGTTCTTTATGGTCATGATCCTACATACGATCATCTTCGCGTTTTTGGCTCCCTGTGTTATGCTCATAAACAAGGAAGGTCAGGTGACAAATTTGATAGTCGAAGTAGGTGTTGTATTTTTGTTGGATATCATACGGAAAAAAGGGATGGCGCTTGTATGATCTTGAAACACATGAGTTTTTTGTTTCCCAGGATCTCAAATTCTATGAAACGGAATTTCCTCTTGCTTCTCTTCTTCATGATGACTTAATTCTATCTTCACATTATGAAGATCCATTTATTGATTTTGAGGACTGTGATGATTTAGATTTGAGGAGGGGAACAAGGAGACAGGATGACCATGATGAGGTTTTATCTACACCTACTACAACACTGCAAGCAAGTAGTGAACATGATGGGGATGCCTCCTCCTCCGAGGAGTTACTGGGTCGAGGTCACAGACAGAAAAAGTCCTCTGGTTTACTGCGCGATTATGTCACTCATTCGATACAAAAGTTGAGTCCATCCGCATCGACACCCGCACCGCAGCAACCCTCAGGTAGTCCCTATCCCATTGCACACTAAATGAATTGTAACAATTTCTCTTTACGGCATAGAATATTTCTTGCAGTGATACATGCTGAACAAGAACCTGTGACATATTCTGAAGCAATGAAAGTAGGGCGATGGTAGGAGGCCATGCAGCAAGAGATAGTGGCATTGGAGACTAATGAAACGTGGATGCTAGAGGATCTACCGGCTACCAAGAAAGCTTTTGGCTGCAAATGGGTCTACAAAATCAAGTACAAGTCTGATGGTTCAGTTGAAAGATATAAGGCTCGTCTCGTCATTTTAGGGAATCATCAAATTGAAGGGATTGACTATACTGAGACTTTTGCTCCAGTGGCTAAAATGGTTACAGTACGAGTACTCCTGGCAGTAGTGGCTGCGAGAAATTAGGAAGTTCATCAAATGGATGTTCACAATGCTTTTCTTCATGTCAACCTTCAGGAAGAAGTCTACATGAAGTTACCTCCTGGGTTCCAAGTTTCGACTTCTAACAAAGTTTGTAAGTTGAAAAAGTCTTTGTATGGGCTTAAACAGGCTCCACACTGTTAGTTTGCCAAACTCTCTGCTACGTTGAAGGTTTACGATTTTTGGCAGTCGTACTCAGATTATTCTCTCTTCTCCGTGAGTCAGGGCAAGACCCATCTTAGTGTGCTTGTATATGTTCACAACCTAATTGTTGGAGGTAATGACACTAATGCTATCCGACAGTTTAAAGCATATTTGAGCGACTGTTTTCACATGAAAGATTTGGGAGTCTTAAAGTATTTCCTTAGGGTTAAAGTAGCCCATAACCCAAAAGGCTTCTTTCCCTATCAAAGGAAATATGCATTGGATATTATTAAAGAGGTGGGTTTGTTGGGAGCTAAACCCGTGCGTGTCCCTATAGAAACAAATCATCGTTTGGCTCTGTCTACTAGTGATTTTCTTATTGATTCGGAACCATACTGTCGCTTGGTAGGACGACTAATCTATTTATGCTTCACACAACCAGAATTATCATACAGTGTTCATATTTTGTCTCAATTCATGCAACAACCGTGTGAGGATCATTGGCAATCGGCAGTGCGCATTGTTCGTTATCTGAAACAGAGCCCCGGACAGGGTATCTTGTTAAGTAGCGCTTGTGATTTGCACCTCCACAGATGGTGTGATGCAGACTGGGCTGGCTGTCCGATGACTCGATGATCCTTAACCGGATGGTTCATCTTTTTTTGGGTATCTCCCATTTCCTGGAAGACAAAAAAACAGTATACGGTGTCTCGTTCTTTCGCTAAAGCAGAGTATCGCTCAATGGCCATGACCACATGTGAACTAAGATGGTTGAAAGGTGTTTTATCCAACCTTGGGGTGCCTCATACTACACCGGTGTCCTTGCATTGCGACAGTTAAGCTGCTTTGCACATCTCTCAAAACCCAATTTTTCATGAACAAACCAAGCACATTGAAGTAGATTGCCATTTTGTTCGCGACGCCATTGTCCAAAGGGAAATACATTCTCAATTTGTTCCAACCACTGACCAATTAGTGGATATTTTCACTAAGGCATTGGAGCCACAACAGTATTCATCCTTACTTCACAAGTTGGGCATTTGCGATCTCCATGCTCCAACTTGAGGGGGGGGGTGTGATATTATTGTATATCTGTATTTTGGTAGGAAATTATCTGTTTTTGGGTAGACGAGATTGTAGAAATCATAGCTGGTTATTTTAGGACAGAACTGATTGTATAGCTTATTATGTGGAGTTGATCTAGGAATGGCTTGTGTATATAAGCTAGGCACTGATTGAATGAAGAGTAGAGTTTTTTTTCTCTCCCAAAATACATCTCTTTTCTGAATTTGTCAGAACATCAAGTAAACCATAGGAATTCTAGATTCTGAATGCCTATGCTTTAAGAGGACAATAGACAACTTTTCTCTTAAAGGAAAAAACCAATAAATGAAGATCGCTATTTGGCTACTGCACCTTTAAGCACACTCAAAGGCATACTTACCACCAACTAACACTCTTTTGAGGCTAAGGAAAGTATTGAAGCAAAGGAGCTCCAGTTGAGTCATTTAGAACTTGACACTGAGTTATCCTAGGAGGGAGCTTAAGAGGGAGCTTAAGGAGAGTAGGTTTTGATGGTGAGGAAGAAGATGAGGAGGAGGTAGTGTCTTTAATCAAGGAGGGGTAGGAGAGTTTGTAAATGGTTAGGAAGGCTTAGACGGAAGAGGAGGAAAGGAAGAAGGGTCTTGGGGGAAAGAAGGCTAAATAGGAGAAAGCATACACAAAGTAGCAAAAAGATAAATGAGAATGGGGATATAATTTAAAGAAATGTTAGATATGTCGCTGGGTCAGGTCGCGCTGCCAGTTGGCTGACCGACTCGTGGCCTGAGCTATAGCCCGCTAGGCCATGGGCAGCCAGGCTCAATTATTTATTTTTAGAGGAAAAAAATTCAAAACGATGTCAGCCCGTGGCCCGACCTAACCAGGGCTAAAAAAGGGCCAGGTAGGGCCATAATTGTCATCCCTAGGAAATGTTCCACAAAACGTTAAAAGAAACACAATTAGGGAGGAGAGGACACATGAGATAAAACTAGATGAGATGAGAAAAAAAGGGAAAGAGGGACAAAAATTAATATTGAGGACCAAACAAGGTGATTGGACTCAAGCACAAACACAAGATTGAAAAAAGGAAGATAGAAAAGCTGGAAAACATTTAGGAAGGTGAAAAAAAGGTGAGGACTAGAGAATAAATAAAAGAGTAACCGACAGTGCCTTGATTGTGAGAAAACAGAGAGTCAACATAAAGGTCGGATATGAAAAACTTTCACAAAAGAATCGGAGAAAAATACGCATGCTATGATTGAAGAGGATGAAGTTGGGGAAGGCGAGAGCATGGTAGCATTAGTATGAATATAAATTTTATGTATTTTAGTATCTTTGGAGTTTAATAAAAGAAAATATGTAGGAAAAATGTATATCTTATGAATGATGTTATGAGATTATTAGACCCTATTGTTTATCGTAAAGTTAAGAGGTTAAGGACCAAAAGAATTTGTTGATTGAGTTTATTTTGAAAACAATGTAAGAGTTATTTAACATCTTTAGCTTTTCTTTATTTTTAATTAACAAGGCATTAATGACTTAATCATGTATGATGCATGGGGGAGTTACTCGCCTCATCTAGTCATCTTTACCATGTAAATATATAATCTCTCGGTCTTTACCAAAGATTCGAACTCAAGCATAGTCAAATTTAATTATACATCATAATACAACTTTCTTTCCTCCCTCCTGATTCTGTCATACCATGACACAACGTGCTCTCTTATTGGAAACCCCTCCTATATTTTTAATGATATTTATTTTATTTATTGTCTTCCTCTTTGTCACTTTATTCTTCTGCCCATGTGGTAGATTATGAGGTATATTAGATTATTCTCAAATTTACTTATTTATGTACTCACTACAACAAACTAGGTTTTTAGCGACAAATTTAAATGTCACTAAAGAAAGAAAAATTGTTGTAATTATTAATATGCGACGATTCCATTTCGTCGCCAAAATCGTCGTCGAATCTCAGTAGCAAAACAACATTAGCAACATTTCACAGAAGTCGTCGTGAAAACATATTTGCGACAAAAATAATTCGTCGGGAAAAGTTATTACCGATGATAGAGAGGAACGTCAGTAATGGTTTTGCGTGACGTTTTCTTTTGATAGATAAAAGTCTTTTCCTACGAAACCTTATATGTCAGTATTTATTTTTAGTGACGATTTGATTTTGGTAGCAAAAAACTTTTAGCTACCAATTCTTTCTGTAGGGAAATGTTTTTATAGACGTTTTTTAAACGTAGTTAAAAAGCTTTTGTGACGAAGTAGGATTGGTCGCTAATATGATTTTGTGACGATTTTTGTTTGGTAGCAAAAAAGTTTTAGCTACGAAATGTTGGTTGTAGCAAAAACCTTTTACCAACGTTGTTTAACGTAGTGAATTAGTTTTTGTGACAAATTTCATTTAGTAGCTAATAGTATTTAGTGATGAAATTTAATTTTTAATTTTTAATTTAATAATTATTATAATTTTTATAAACGAATTTATTTTAATTTATTACAATTTTAAAGACTTTTTGACGAATTATTTTTGATAGCTTGTATTATTTAGTAACAAATTTTAATTTTGAAATTTATAATTGTTAAAACGAATTTATTTTAATTTATTACAAATTTTAAGACATTTTTAATATTTTGTAAACAATCATAAATTGAAATTAAATAAACATGTAAAATGGAATGCATTGTATCTAAAACAATATTTACATCATTTATAAACTAAGAGTCTAAATCTAAGTCACTAGCATTAACATATGAAGAACCTAGCATTTGTTTAACCAATTTTTTAAAGTTGCTAATTTCTTTTAGTCCCGATTTAACTTGTCTTCTGTATATTGTAATTTTGTCTTCAGTACCTGATTCTCCTCTTGAAGCGCTGTCAACAATGTTGGTCGTGAAGAAGAGGCTCCAACAAGCTTAGGGTCATACCCAAGGCCTTTGATATAACCCGATCGTGTAACAAGGACATTGTTGCAAATGTCATCGACATTGGGCTGATTTTCCTCAGTTAATGACGTCTACAACAACTCCTGCATCTTGTTCTACAATATAAAGTAGAAAATGGAGTTAACTTAAAAATTATTAGTTAATATTATATAGAAAATAAATTGTAATCTTAATTTATTTGTACTTATATAATTACTTTATACTTCTTCAGACGTCCAGCCTTGCCTTTCATTGTAATGTGTGTGCTTGTACAGTGTGATCCGATCACACTGTTGTCCTTGGAGTTGTGTTTGACTCTAAAATAATTAAAATAAAATTTAACTAATTAGAATTTATTATATTAAAAATAAAATAATAAATTGAACACGTTACACTTACTAATTCTTGTCGGACAACGACAAATGATCTAGAGCCAGTGTTATACGGAGTCGTCATTTTTGCTCTGTTGGCCTTGGCTTTCTGACACTTGTCCTAAATTAAGAGAATTAGTCATAAAATGTATAAATACAATTAATGGAAAGAAAATATAAAGAGAAGAAAACAAACCTTAAACTGTGGTGAAGCCCAATAATCACACAATTTATTCCAATTTTCTTCAGTCTCCCTTTTCGGCACATGTCTCCTGGCCTTTTCATCGGAAGGGAAAGACTGATAATATTTATGCAGTCAATAGCGGTAATCCTTTACCCTTTGTTTCAACAGTGAGCCAACACTGCTTGAAACCTCAGGCTGATCGATATTTACAATATTGAGTTTCATCTATGAAAACACGTATTAGATAAGTTATTAATTTAGTTAAGTAAAATTGCAATACTTATATTGAAATGAATTGAAATAATACCGAAATTTTATCCAAAGCATTTTGCAGCAAGTTGTCTTCCTTCAACTGCCTGACATGTTGAAGGCAAGGCAACTCATTCCGAACAACAACGCCCAACTCACTAGTCAATTTTACTGCTTGGATCTTATCAACTGGGTGCCCTTGTGTTGGGTCAATAGTCAGAGACAACTTGGAATTCATTACAATATTCATCCGTTGCAACTCAACGTCTTTTGTCTTTCCTCTACCTCATTTTCTGAGGCCAATATTGAAACTTGAAAAAACAACATAATGATTAAAACACACCAAATATGTAATGAGAACATAAATGTATATATGATTGGTTATCATTAACAAACTTGAAGATCCCTCATAACTACCAGATGATGTTGGTAAAGGTTGTTGTTGATGACTTTTCTCATGCAATGATGTAATTGCTGCTTGTTCTGTTGGAGAAACTTCATCGCCTATAACCACCCTCTTTCCTTTGTTACGACTAGGTGCCATTGTAATCAACCTATGTAAAAATCAACAACATCAACAATATAAGAAAATAGAAAACAAATACAGAAAATCATCAAATAGCTCAAAAACATTAAAAATTTGCTTTTAGTCATCGTAAATAAACATAACTACAACATCAACAGCATAAGATCTATAATTATGTTATTAATATTTGAAATAATACAAATAATGAAACTTACATTCAATCATCATCATTAAGTGATAGCAAATCATCATCATTAAGTAGATGTTCATTTGATTCTTCATCACTAATATATTCCAACAAAGTGTTGTCATTATCATTGAAGTCATCCTGAGTATAATGCTCATCTGTTTGTAAGATAAGATGAGATTGGATTTCATCCAATTAAACTATATTTGGCTCGACATCTCTCCTATGGAATGAAGATATATCTGCATCTTCTATTGTAATGCCTTTGTTATTGATCTCCAATCCACTATCTTGATAGACTTCATCAACATCTTGATCTAATTCACCAATATCCCTTTCACAAAAATCAAAGACATTCTTTGTTGAAACTTTTGACCAACTTTCCAATTGTTACCTAATGCAGCATCGTTGATGTAGAAAACTTGTTTGGCTTAAGTTGTAAGGATAAAAGAATCATTATCATACTATGTCTTACTAACATTTATGCTAGTAACATGCCCGTTCACTCTCATGTCAGTTAGATCAAACAATTTGCAATTAAGTAGAACAACCTTCTTATCCTTGATGTAGTGCAACTTTATAATTTCAGATATGACACCTTAGAAGTCAATTATTTCATCGTCATGACATCCTTCAATGACAACCCCACTATTTTGACTTCTAACTCGACTATCTCGATCTTGTACGTGATATCACCCCATTAACGATGCAACTTGTGTATTTCTTCCCACAAATATGAGGCCCACATGCCAAACTATATAATGCTATTGTCGTTTCTTGCACCTTACGGTTATATAACTGTATCATCTGTATGACAAATTTAAAATAAATACGAGGATGAGACATATTCTCATATATACATAATATGTAATTAATATAAAACTGACTCGATTTCTAAACCATGATATAAACTTCTGCCTATGTCTTTCTTCAACATTAACATTCCCTTTGTTTCGAATTGTGTCCTTGTGCTCTCTATTGGAAAATAAAAACACAATAACATCAATGAGTTAATGAAAAAAATTATAACATGATTGTTTGAATGAAAAGGAATATACGTATTCCATGTATGTATCGACATTCTTGCAATTGTTCAAAATATACCAATGGGCAATTTCGAATTCGTCCTTACTTAACTCGATATATTTACCTGCACCAAGTGGCCTCACCTTTTGGGAGAAAATAGACAAACCACCATCTTTATTGAAATCAAAGTTACATTCTGGTCTATTAAATCTCGTCTCCACATCAGTTAAGTACATTGAGCAAAAAGTCATTTGCTATATAAGCCTCCACAATAGACTCTTTTGGTCAAGCTCTATTATATACATAACGCTTAAGAGAGCATAAAAACCTAAATATAAATAGTTAAACACTTAGGAATTGTTACTAACAAATAACATAGCAAAAAATTCTTGAATTTAATATAAATTACCTTTCAATTGGAAACATCCATCGAAATTGAACTGGTCGATAAAGTTTTGCTTCGTATGGTAAGTGAATTGTCAAATGGACCATAACATCAAAAAACGAAGCTTACATAGAATCAATGCTCTGTCTTTCTCCAATTTTTCAAGATCTTTGACTTTAAGTGTCTTGCAACATAATTGCTTAAAAAACTCTCCCAATTGACCCAAAGTAACCGACACATCTTTCAGCAAACACCCACATATTCCAACAGGAAGTAGCCGTTGCAAAAGTACATGACAATCATGACTTTTTAACCCTGACATTTTTCGCTCTTTAACATTCACACAATGACCTATATTAGATGCATACCTATCAAGAAATTTGACTGATTGGAGGAATTGATAGAATTCTTGTTTCTCACCTTTTGATATGTTGTAACAAGCAGGTCGAATAAAGTAGGATCCATCATCTTTTCTTCTCAAATGCAAATCTTTTCTAATATTAATGTCTTCTAAGTCTAGTATACCCTTAATAATGTCTTTGGATTTCCCATCAATTCCCATAACAGTCCCTAAAATGGCCTCAAAAATATTTTTCTCAATATGCATGACATTAAGATTGTGCCTCAATAATAATTCCTTCCAATATGGCAAACTGAAAGATATGTTTCTTTTAGTCCAATTCAGTTCGATCTCATTTCTCTTATGCTTCCTATTACTTGGGTGTTTGTCAGGTGTAACGTCAACCAAATGTGAGAGCTGGTAAACAATCTCATCACCCAAAAATTGCATAGGAGCTTCACCCAACTCTATTGTGCCATTAAATTGTTTACTTCTGCGCCATCTATGCCCATGTTCCAAATAACGACGATGACTCGTATAACATATTTTACTTCGTATCCTTGTTGAATATGTTTGATGATTACAGAAAGGACAAGCCATATACCCTTTAGTTCTCCATCCTGACAAATTCCTATAAGCTGGGAAATCATTGATAGTCTACAATACAGCAGCACGCATTGTAAATGTGTTACCTTCAATAATATCAAAAGTTTCTAATCCATATTCCCATAGATCGTTTAAGTCATCAATTAATGGTTGCAAGTAAACATTGATTTCCTTACCAGGAGCAATAGGTCCTGGAATAAGCAAAGAAAACAACATAAAAAGCTCCTTCACACACTTCTATGGAGGTAAATTACATAGGACTAGAATCACCAGCCACATGCTATATGAATTACTCATATTCTCGAAAGGATTAAATTTATCTAAGGCCAAACATTACAACAATCTAGTCCAAACCATGGGAACTTTCTATCGAGCTCTTTTCATGTCATTGAGTCAACTGTATGACGCATAATGTTATCATCAATGCATTTCTCTTTATGCTACCTCATATCTATGACTGTTTTTGTTGACATAAATAACCTTTGTAATCGTGGCTTAATAGGAAAGTATCGAAGGATTTTCATCGGTATCTTTTTCCCTCTCCCATCATCCACCGCCACCTTAATGTACCACAAATAGGACACTCCTAAAGTTCTTTACTTTCCTTCTAATAAAGAACACTGTCATAATTACAAGCTTGAATTGAAATATATCTCAATCCATGGTCCCTTAACAGTTTCTTTGCATCATAGTAAGATTTCAGTAAGTTATGCCCCTTAGGTAATGCATCATTTAGTAAGTCAATTAACATGTCAAACGACTTATTACTTCATTTATTATAAACCTTCAAATGCAGCAACTTTACAACAAATGAGAGTTGAGAAAAATTAGAGCACCCCAATATAATAGTTCCCGAGCAACTTTCAATAACTTCCTAAAATTATCTTCGGTCATACTACTAATTATGTTAGGCATTCCTGTTTCATTCATAGTCTCCATATAATTCTGACAATTGTCTAACATCTCATCAATCCCATCATCACCATCATCATTCACTTCACAATTATCAACATCATTATTGTAACTCTAATCATAAGAAGTACTGACACTTCTACTACAACTTGCTTCCTTATGTTCACCATAATAAAGCCATGGATTATAGAATTTGTCTATTCCTTCGATGAACAAGTGATTATATACAACATCTTGACTTTGGAAGTCCACATTTAAGTAATCAATTCATGGACACCGTATACATAGTGACCCGTATATATGATTCGCAGTTGAGCATAAAAATCATTAACACTTGTACACATGTCAAACTCCTCACACTATAAACATTCGTCATTCCTCCTGCATGTTCAGAACAAATTAAAGAATAGAAAACATAGAGAGGAGAAGGAACCACCGAAATCATACCTGTGGAACTTCTTCAAGATTTTCTGCTCACCCGTAATACACTGCCAACATGCAGACAACTCAAAGTGATAACAACCGAATAAACTAGAATTGTGTACATATACAAAGACAGAAGAAGGTTGGAGATGGAAAGTAGTAAGTAATGGTGTTTCAATACCTTTTGAAATCGGATAAACCAAGTTAGATCAAAATAGAACAACGACATTCCCACAGGACTTCCATCAAACACCTTGTAACCATGATATAACACCCACGAAACTTCAACCATTTAACCTATCTGTTCCCTTTCTTCACCATAATAGACACATTCAAACTCCCACCCAACAATTATACATGTTAATCCATTCATTCAAACAGTCATACCTATCCTACATTTGCTACTAGCAAACACCACATGAAACATAAACCCACAACAAAAGTTTGTAATACTTACCAGGTTTAGTTTTACTCCTTGGAGACACTAGATGACAACCAAAGATAAGTAGACAATGTTGTACGTGATTGAGGGACAAAAATAGCAGAAAATGAACAAGAGAGAGGAGGAAGAAAGTTCAGAGGCGAGCTGGGGGGAAGTAGGTCGGGTTTAATTTTTACTTATGTGGGATGACAAACGACGCCATCTCACTCAATTTTTTTTACCATTGAAACATTTTGTGAAGAAAGCACAAATAATCATGCATTTCTTACATTTAGCGACCTTATTTGGTAAACGTCACCAATACATTTTTCAAAACGCAGAAAACGACGTAGTTATATAATTCTGATGTTGTAGACTTTGCGGCGGCTCTATATTTCATTGCAAAATGTTATACTTTTGCTACGAAAACTGGATAGTGTCGTAAAATATACAACAATTTGCTACCAAACTGATAAATCATCGCCTAATGCAGATATTTCGCTACCAATTATGTAAAACCTCGCAAAAACCCAACCATTTTCCTTACATGCTTAATTTTCTTAATAAATTAACATATATGAGGTTTTCCTATTACCAATAACAAAATGAAAATTTAATCTTCTCACTTATATATGCAATAGTTCTTCATTTGCTTATTTTTTGGGAATGAGTCATCTTTAAATATAATTTGTTATAAATAGTTTTATAATTATATTACAATGTCTTGTAACATTATTATTATTATTTATTTTCTAAATTACAAAAAGTTAAATGTTTAATTTTTCAAAATACTTTTTTGAAATTATAATAATGAATTATAATACTACTTCCAAACAACTACGGTAAATAATAAATGACATCGTTTACCTAAATTAGAGAAACGACGTCATTTTGTATTAGGTTTTCTCAAATCCAAAAACCTCTTGTAGATAACTTTTTTGGTTTTGTGTTCTGCTCATCACCTTCGAAGACTAATTATTCACTAAATCAGTATTATTCTTCTGTTCTATTTTGAGTTATTATGATTATTCTTTTTCTATTGATTTTCTCTTGTTTTATTTTTACTATCTCTTCAATCGATTTTCTTTATATAGATCTGTACATATGGTGCATTCAGTGCATTGTTTTAGGTTGTTTGTGAATGGAAGTAGCATGGAATGTGTTAATGTTAGTGATGGAAGTGAAAACATATGATTTGCATTTGAATTTTGGAATGAGTTTGTGATGTCTGGAAGGTGTTCGATGAAATTTTTGTAACGATTTGCATTTGAAAAGTGTTATACTCTACACAATCCATTAACAATGTTATCCACTTCATTTTTATATATGATTTTGAAATTAAATCTAATCAATTTTGGTAACTAGGATTGTTGAAAAGTAGTTATCTTCTATCCTAGCAATACTTTAAAATTTTATAGTTTGTTTTCACCATATGCCTCCTGCCACCATTTACTGTCTATCTTTGTTATTTCTTAATGTCTATCTTCCCACCGACGTTTAACATTTAATCTCATGAAAGCTTTGTTTCTGTACACTCTTGAAATTGTTTCAAGAGTATTTTACTTTTTAGCAAGGATAACTTTGATATCATTAGACACATTGAAGATATATAAGTGCTAAAATAAACTGTTTTTAGTTATCATCAAAATTAGAGTTAAACATATTATCATTTTATTCTAAATCGACTTTTAAAGAATTTACCTCTTAAAATTATTAATAGAGGAATGTCGACATGAATACTAGTTCTAGATGGCCTGATTCATTCCGTTGGGAGAAATGTGGCAAAATTGTCCCTACTGAGAAAACCAACAATGAAGATGAAATCTCCATTTTATATACTAATCATCGTTTATCTTCTATGGCCGATCTTTTGCTTCAAGGTGTTTAGTATCATCCAAACAACGTCACTTTCCTTATTATGTACATGTCATTTCCTTTTATGAAGCTATTATATATATATTCATATTTGATGGTTCTACATGTTGTTTTAATCTTCCTTGAGTCTCGAATATGACATGTATGGCCATAGAGGTGGGAGCGATGTCACAATAGTCTGCAAAGGATTAGGAAAATCGATTGATTAGGATAATTTGTCAATTTTGAATACTTCGTTTGCTCTTGCACGTATGCATGTCACTCCAATTTCAGTTCATTTAACTTACTAATATTACAATATCTAACTTCCATACTGATTGTGTTTTAGGTACTAAATCTAGCAATTTATTCACTGCATCCTCTACAAATTTAGCTATAGCAGAAAAGCTGTTACAAGAGGGCGTGAAAAACCCCACACTTGAGGGAACAACTGTTACTATTCTAATTGGTGCGTTTGAATGTGCAAGGACCCTTCTGGGGAATCCAGACATCAGAGACTCATTTACCTTTACCAACTCTCATGTTACTTGGAATCCAAATAAATAATTATACCATTGTTAGTTAGCGAGTCAATCAACTGAACTCACTTTTAAAGTTTATTTGCTGTTGTATCTGTAATAATTTGTCAAACAACATATCTACTACTTAGGGATCAATTTGCGTACTATTGAATGTGGATTGTTATTGTTCTAGTTCTATGAGTATATGAATTGGGTAACTTCTAATTCAAAGTTCGTAGTACTCTATATATCATATTATTATATTGATAAAATTATTTAAAAATTTTATTACTAATTTTTGAAATGTTAGTAAGTACTAATGATTATTTAATACGACTATTTAACACTTTAAAATATGTTGTGAGTTTTTTTTCAATAATACGTTGTAAACATTCAAACAAATCTCCAATAAAATATATCTTAACTATGATAGATTATAAAAATGTTTGTTTAATAATTTATAAAAATGCCAATCATTTCGTGACAATTTTTAGAAATCGTCACCAAATGTATACATTCAGCAACGTTTTTTAGAATTCATCACTGAATGTGCAACATTTGGTGACAATTTCCAACAATCGTCGCTGAATGTTTGACATTTAGTGACGATAAATGCATATCGTCGTTCAATGTACAAGATTTTGCGACGAAAGAGGACTTTCATCACCAAATACTGACCTTTTGGTGACGCTTCATAATATCGTCACAATATATATAACCTTTAGTGACGATTTACTAGATTCGTCGCCAAATGTTGGAAAAGTTATGGTGACGTTTTCAAACTTCGTCACGATTGCATTATTTCAAGACAAATACAAGAAATCGTCACTGATTCTGCATGATTTGGTGACGATATTCTCTATACGTCGCTAAAGGTTTTTCCTTATGCAATGCTTTGTGGTTTCGTTACTAAATGGTAAGTTTTAATGACAAATACTTTTAAACGATGCAATATGTTGTTTTTTGGTGTCAAATTTGGTTTTGTCGTCAAAGAAATCGTGGAGAAACGTTGTCTTCGTTGTAGTGAATTTATATCTTTTATCAACATATTTAGAAACCTAATAGGATACATACAAAGAATCAGTTAAAGAGAGAAAATATATGTTTTCAATTAAGTTATACTTGATTGTAAAGTTTAAAAAACTTTATAATTAAATATAAAATATTTAATAAATAAGGATCAATATGAAATATTGAATCTTATTTAGACATAATTGATATTTAATTAGAATTAGTTTTAATTAAAATTAAAATTTAATTGAAATTATAATTAAATTTTAAGATATCCAAAACTTATTATAAATAGACTTAAGTACTAATAATGTTACCACTGCTTTCCTAACTCTATCTACAATTGTTGCAGAATTCTCATAATATGTTATATAGATACTATTAGAAACCAGACACTTGTACTATTATGATAGTTGAGATAAGTCAATTTTTGAAATAATTTAAAGAAAATAATAAAGAAAAAGATCAAATATTACAATAAGATACGAATTACAATTCATACTTTATTATAATTTACGTATTAATCATTTTATAAAATTTAAGTTTTGAAAAATCAAACAAAAAAGTTTCATTACTATTCACAATTCCGCTATCTGTGAGATAGAATCCTGTCTCGATTTCTCAACATCACCCCAATGCGTCACCTTAAGATGAAT
>JAOTJB010315578.1:0-15198 GCA_027123815.1 Erythroxylum minutifolium | reverse complement strand
ATAATAATAATAATAATAATAATAATAATAATAATAATAATAATAATAATAATAATAATAATAATAATAATAAAGACAAGCAACCAGAACTGAAAATATAGTCTACAAAAGGGGGAAGGTGCTTATTGAAAATTGAGAGGATGTTACAACTAAAAAAGGAAATGACAAAAATAACTGCAGGAAAAGAAGAAGCTTAAAATTACAAATTTTAAATTTACCGCTTATACTTTACTGTTAGTTATTGCAGGCTTGTTAGTATTGGCAAAGGGATGATTAGCCAACAGATGATCGACACTTCAAACTAGGTTACATTGCTGGAGCACTGGATGTCGAGCACTACAGGATGACGATATGGGATGTGGAAGAGAAAAAAAGAAAACAGGGTAGCAGCTTCCAAGGAATAGTTGGTGGTCTGGCCTCTAGCGTGAAAAGCGATATTGTACCTCAAGTGAACCTACACAAATCTAAATAAAAACACAACCCTATCGTGTATAACTAGCCTCTTTCAACGGTTGGTTGGAAGTCGTTGTTCAACACTGACAAGTGAACACTAGAATGAGCTCAACCTGATATGTGTATGAATGGTGTGATGGTCGTGCAACGTCGAAGACTAGACTAGAAAGGCAGTGGAGACCAGATGAGAAAGGCAGTGGTGACGAAAGTTTGATCAGTTGGCTTCACAAGTGTTTGTTGTATCGATTCAAGCTAAGTATAAACTTTGATAAGATATCAGATTTTGCTATAAACCCACACATACCTCAACAAATCACTAGCAAAGATCACCATATACTTCATACCACAAACTAATGATTACTTGATAGGTTCAAACACATCAAACTATACCAACTCCAATGGTTCCTTTACTTAAAAGTTGAAACTTAGACTCTTCAAATGGTAATTAATGTGCTTTTTCATACTAATAGCCTCTACAAATTCTATCATTCCTCATTTCAAGTTGGGGAAGACTCTTTCACATTGACATTTTCATTATTACTTCTTGTTTGGAGTAACTGACATGACCCAGTCGTATGTGTCATAAATCAACTTTCTCATTTTTTAGGGTCTTGTCTATATATTTTGTCTATACTAACGATGTATAGATTAACGCTATCTTTTGTCCTTCCATTATCAACTCTTTTATAATCTTGAGATGTGATACATCTTCACATCCTACAGGGCAAACAAAATGGATTGACCCAAAAATGTTAGTTGCGATATTAAGAGTAGGTTTTTCTTCATAACTGAGACATGGTAGGCATTTTAAAGCATCGCTTTATTAGTATCAAAATAAAGAGAAATTATTATGTTACCAAAGTGAACAATTGGTATCTTTATGATGTTTACTATTACCACCACACAACTTCCTTATACTTTCATAAATTGTGTAGCTTTTCTGTGTCACTCATCATATGGTTTGAGTAGTCAGATTCAACAATCTAGTCTCTCTCATAATTAACTTGCTTAGTTGTTATTGTTGTTAAGAGAGTTAACTCTTCGTCTTCTGTAGCCACGAGTGCCTCTGCATCCCATTCTTCTTCACTTTTGGAAGTAACAACATCATTCTTAAAAAATCTTTTCTTCGTCTAACAAACTTTTTCCATGTGACCTTTCTTCCTGTAATTATAACACTTCCCTTCAAACTTCTTCTTATTGTTATAATGCTTTGATGCTCCCCCTGCACTAGTGCTTTCCTCATCTTGATGATTCTTTGATTAGTCTTCATTTTTCTTCGATCCGCCGATAGTGCGCTAATGGGAATTCTTACTGTTGTTGACATACTCTTCACTTTTTATTAAAATTCCTCACATTTACTTAGTTAAAGCTTCTTGACCAATAAGCAAATTTTCAAACTCAACAAGTGATGACTGATTTTTCCATCTTGTGCTACACTGAAGCCTCTGTTTTTCGAGTTTCAAACTATGAATTATTATTCTCTTCATTTTGGTTTCACTGATTGGAGCTTGTGGATCAAACTAAAAAATCTCCTGGTATAAGGACTTCACTTTGTTGAAGTATTAAACGATTGTCATATCAAGTTGTGTTATAGACAATAACTCACTCTCCATAAGATGGAGCCTCCTATTGTTCTTCTTTGAAAATAGCTTAGTGAATATATCCCAAGCTTCTTTAGGGGTTTTGGTATCTCTAATATGTTCTAGCATATCTTTTTCAACATTTTTCTTCAACACAAAAATTGATTTGCATGCGTTAATCTTCCATTTCCATAATGCACCAATTGCATCTTTTGCTTCTAGTTGGGTAACATTAGTTATGTTAGTAGCCTATCACAAGTCTTGACCTTGCACGTATGACATCACACATATAGACTAAGAATCATAGTTTTGATTCTCAAGATTTTTTATTTCACTTAGGACTTGAAGATTACCCATCTTGTCAGAAGAGAGTTCTCACGACATTGGTATAGGACTACCACAATTAACCTGCTTTGATACCATATTGTTGAACACAACAGTTGACACATTCTTTATAGACTTTTAGAAGGCAAAAAATTAACACTAAATGCTCAAAAAAATTGTGCACATGGAATAAGAAAGAAAAAAGACAACTGATGGAAGTATATTGACACAATCGAAACAAATATATTTTGAATTGAAAAATCTCCTAAACCTTAGAATGCAAATGCCTTTTTATAGGTTACGAGGAAAGGATATATCGCTAACTTTCTCCCATAAACACATGACTCAACTAAATACTAAAAAATAGAAAAAACAAAATAATCTTGTACTGAACAATTTAAAGCTGAAAAATATCAACAAAATTTGTGATATTTTTCAGCTTTAAATTGTTCAGTACAAGATTATTTTGTTTTTTCTATTTTTTAGTATTTGTGAGAATCAACTTAAACCTAGACATTATAACACCTTAACAAGTAGCTAAAGATTTAGTCAAATAGGTTGGTGTAGCACTTCAACAAAACCAATCAGTTTAGATGCTGAAGCGATAACAACATTTCATATGTTGAAAGCTATTTTATCGTATATGTCAATATTAACCTTGCCAGACTTGAAAAATTTTATAGTTAAAGTTGACGTTAGTGGGGAAGGTATAGGTATGGTGTTGATGTAAGAAGAACATTCCATAGAGAATGAGAGTAACGTGTTGTCAAACATGTATAAGCATGTCTTAGTTTATGAGAAAGATTTCTTTGCATTGGCTATGACTATCAAAACTTATGTCACTATTTGATATGACTTCGTTTAGAGTTTAGGCTGATCATTCAAGTTTACACTACTTATTAAATCAAAAAATTACAACTTCAATCTAACAAACTTTGTTACACAAGTTATTAGGCTTTAATTCTGATAACAAGTATTAAAAGGGCATATATAATTCAATTGCATATACCTTATCAAGATGGCAAGTTTGGAGCTATTTAGTTTAATCCTCTCTATTACGTGTAAACAAACTTATCTAAAAGATAGCAAAGATAGTTATACAAGTGATGAAGCTATTTAGGAAATTATAATGCAATTGTAATTAGGGGATAAAAAGAATTCCACTTATAATTGGTTGAATATGGTGTTATAATAGAAGGAACTTCTTATAGTTGGCAATCTAATAACTTTAAACATGCAAATCATAACATTATTCCATAATATAGCAATAAGTGGACACTAAGAGTTTATTGGTACATACAAGAAGCTTTAAATAAATTTTTCTGGTGAGAGATGCAAAGAGGTGTTTGTGAATTTATTTGGAGTTATGAAATCTGTCAATGTATTAAATATGAGACTATCACTTCACCTAGATTATTTCAACCATTATCAATTTTAGATCAATTGAAATTCAAAATTAGCTTGAATTTTATCAATGATTTACCAAAATTTGATAGTTATTTGGTCATTTTATTGGTGATTGATCATCTAAGCAAATAAGCTCACTTCACATTGCTAAGTCATTCTTACTTCGCCTCTAAGGTTGCTCACATTTTTATCCATGATGTGTCTAAACTACATGGCATGCAAAAATAATTACAAGTGGCAGAGACGTTCTATTCATAAGTACTTTTTGGTATGAAGTACTTATGAATATAGTGTAGATCGCTTACCATTCTTAGATGGAGGTTTTAAATAACATGGTGAAACATACTTATGGCCTGTGTCTTGTTAACAACGTTTTAAAAACTGAACTGAAAGTTAAACTGGTATGATAAGATATTTAAGGTTTAAAATGTTCAACCAGTGTTAAACTATCATAAAACTAGTTAAAGATTGAATAAAATTGAAGAATTTGAAATATGATTGAAGGAGATCGTCCTCATCTATCCAAGAATTTGAAATTTAATTAACAAAGGAGACTATTAAATGAAAGTTAAATTATTTATTTGGTTTATAAAAACCAATTAGTTTATGAAACCATTCAATTAATTAATAAAACAATTGATTTTAGCATTAAGGATTATTAAAGTAAGTCGAACCAAAAAGTTGAAAACTCTACTGGAAAGTTGATCGCTTCAAGGATTTTCACTGTTGAATTGATCAAATCGGATCATTTTTTAATCATTAATGGGTGGTGTCCTTAGCTGAATGGTGGTATAATACCACTTTTCATTCTCTGTTCGAAGTTGTATATGGATACACATCTCCTTTATATGTTCCATAATTGGCTAATGATTATAAAGTTATATTAGTTTATTAAGTGATGAAAGATCATAATGTTATTGTTCGCTTATTGAAATTTCACATAGAACGTGCCCAACATAGAATAAAGCAGGTGGCAGATCAACATCGAGCAAAGCGTGTTTTTAAAGCTAGGGATTATCTTTATGTTAAACTTTTCAGAATCTCTTAACTTTATTTTTTGGTCTTTTCTAGGTTTTGACAAAGGTGGGTAAGGTCACATATTGATTAACATTACCAAAGGATGCCCACATTTATCCATCATTTCATGAATCACAATTGAAAAAGTATGTGGCTAACAATTTTTTTATGGGTTCCAGAATTATAGTTTTATGTTCCTTTAGCTATTTATATTGTAGTTACCATTGAGATCAATGATTGGTGAATCATTGCAATTAAATAGCTATTCAAATCTTAGTTAGGTGGTTTAACGAGGATGGGCATGATATCTCCTGGGAATATTGTTAAGATACTTAATGGATATAATGAAACAAAAGAAAGTGAATGTTATTAATAGCAAAATTAAAGGTGCTATAGTACCAATAGTAGCATTTGAGAGGATATCTCTCACCTAGCTTCACCTAAATGTAAAATTCTATAGATAGTTATAACTTGTACCTCCTATGTAATCACCATATCATGTCATCTTTCTAGAATCAAACAACATATTCTTACTATAAACCACAACGCACTCTAAACAAGACCACACAAAATAGAAGCAATTGTTAAAATCAGTCTAGGCCTAGTTCTTTATCTTAATTAAGCCTTCTTGAGCTGCTTTTATTCCTCCTTCTATAAACATATTTAACTGGAGGCTTATACTACCACCCCCTTTAAATTTCACCTTGTCTTCAAGATGGAACTCAGGGAATTGTTCATTAATTAACTTCATTGGTTCCCAAGTAGCTTCAAATTTTAGTAGACTCTTCCATTTAACGAGAAACTATGTTTCTCCATTACAGTTTTGATTTTTAAAAACAGATTGTGGTTCCACTTCCCACTTTATATCAGCATTCAGAGCTATTAAAAGAGGTTGTATAAGGATAGAGTCCATAATTGGCTTTTTAAGGTAGGAATTAGGAAAAATGAAAAACTAGATGAGTAGAGGTAAAATCTGGAAGTTTCAATTGTAAGCCACCTTGCCAATTTCTAAAAAATTGGGTCATCTTGAAGCCAATTTCTCATTCACCTTTTTATCCCATGTTTTATGTCAATATGGTCGAATTTTAAGATATACATATTCCCTTACTTCAAAATTAACCTCCCTCATGTGTTGGTCATTCAACTTCATATTATTTTAAGCCAATATGAGTTGCTCTTTAATTTTTGTAAACACAACATCTCTTTTTTTGAAGCATTTTCTCCAAAGTAGAGATAATTATGGGGAGATAATTATGTCACTGTATCCATATTTGATCAAAGGAGGAGGATCCCTCCTATATACGATCTTGAATAGGGTGCACTTCGTGGTTATGTGATACGAAGTATTAAACTAATATTCTGTCTAAGGCAGCGAAGCGTACCACTCCCTTGGTTTGTTACTTGTGAAGCATTAAAGATATGCCTCCAAGTATCGATTCATAACCTCACTTTGCCATCGATTTAAGTGTGATAGGCAATATTTCTATTCTTAAATTTCTATTGTGATCTAAAGAGTTCTAACTAGAAATTGCTCATAAGCACCTTATCATAATCTAAGATGATGGAGCGAGGGAACCATGGAGCTTCACCACATGAAACAGAATTCCTTAATCACTTTCTTTGTAGTATAAGGGTGCTTAAGGGGGGATAAAGAGGCAATATTTACTTAGCTTATCCACTAATATAAAAATGGAATTGTAACCATAGGATTTGGGTAACCCCTCCATAAAGTCTATAATAAGATCTTCTTAAACTACTTTCAGCACCATAGTAGGCTGTAATAATCTTAATAGAGTCAATGTATCATACGTTCATACTTGTTCAACTGGCACACATGGAATTCTCGAACAAACAGGATGATATCATTCTTCATCCCCTCCCAAAACAATTCATTGAATATCCTATTGTAGATATTAAGAAACCCACCATGTCCCCCCATTGGCATACAATTAATTTAGCACTACACTCCCATCAGACATCTGTGCCCATACGTTCATCAGACATTCGAGCACATGCCCGGTGGAAACAGTGCTCTAGAGCAATCACATCAGTTATCTCAAGGCATCATAAATTAAAACATAAATATCATGATATCTAAAATCCCAATTCCTCATTTTCTTTTCATAAAACTGAATATACATTGTAACATTAGATACATCATCCTTATATACATTATCAAAGACCTATTAGAGTCTACAGCTTTATTTATAAAATATGCTACATGCTAAATAAATGAGGAACTATACAAAATTCTATCTAAATCTTTCAGTCTCAGCTGACCGACCTTTGAGTCATTTCTTCTATCCAAAAGCAGTACTAGATCTCTTCTAAGTTGTCTTAGAAGCTAAGTCCACTCTCTCGTACTTGAAAAGTCAACGTTACAATTTTGCTGAGTTTTGCGAACTCTGTAAGCTATCCATCATCGATGGCTCACTTATAACACATAACACATACAGTTCATGTTTCTAGTTCACAAACAATTCATGTCATCGTATAATACACATCTTTCACCAATTATCAAATAGCATCATATATCACCTTAATAACTTATTTTCCTTTTTCATTCACAATGGTTCATACAATTCAATTCAATCATTCATATAATGCATATTAAATTGTATGTGTAATGTTTATGAGACTCACATTTATTTATTATTTTTTCGTGACCGAGTGCCTTTTTCACTGTCACATATTCATTGTGGATGCCAGGCTCATTAATAACTGTCCCTTATCCATTGGAGATACATGACTCATTATACATAGTGAGCCAGAGGCTCTTATCACATTCTGAGCTTTAAGCTCTTTTTCACTAGCAACTCCGATCACAACTGCCTTTGTATTATCATGCATTTATGTAGTGAAATGCATCATACGTATTCAATCATTCACTAGTGCTCAATTTTTTGCATTCACATTCACATTCACATTCACCATTGGACCTTAGTCTGGCATTCAAAAATTAAGTTGAGTATCACATATTCTATCAAATTCACATACAATGAGCACTTCCAATATATTATTTATGCATCAAACGCTTCGGACATTCAATGTCTGGAATCAACACGTTCACATCACATAATAATTCAAATTTGAGTTTAAACAAAATAATAAATCAATGTGAGACAATCTAGGTTACTCACAGTATGCTCTAAATAGATATTGCCTTGATGTTTCAGCAATGTCTAGATGCAGTCGTTCGAATTGCTCTTCTATGTCATGCAACACATACACATTTACACATTACTAATTTGCACAATCACATTGATACTCAATCATACACAAATTTATATGTGTTATGTATAATGTACGCATAACGACAATCTCGGGTATGCATAACCTTAATCATATGTCTCAATCATTCAAACAATGTTATTTGTATACGTCTAGCTTACTCTTAGTTTATACCTCGAGTACATTTCATTATTCTTAATTTCCTCAAACAATAATTTACCAAGGTTATTCTAGCATTATAAGATCACATAATATCTAACTTATCACTCACCTTTACTTAATACACATCATTCATCTTATTTGAATCACATTAGCCGTCATAGGAACACTTTCATTCTTATAACATCTCCAAATTTCCAAACTTGAATGCTTAATGCATAACAATTCACTCTTAAATTATATCTTCAATCATCACCCTAAACATATCGCTCATTTAATCACTTATTTCATCATTAAACTATGTCCATTTCAAGCTTAATTCAAGCCTAAATGCATCATAAAAAAGTACCTAACCATTTGTTGTTTCAACCATCACAAAAAAGATAACATCTCACATTTCGGCCATTCCCACAATCGTGGAGGCCATCCCACGATCCCACGATCATGGGATTCATCAACAAAACACATTTTTGCCTTCCTTTCAATTCCCACGATCGTGGGTTTTGTTATCCGAAAATTTCCAACTCTGTTCTTCATGATTTCCAGATTTTAAACTATCATATGTTATAACCAAACCATCTTATACTACATTAATCATTTCTTCTTCCTTTCCCCTTCATTCTCACCTCATCTCTATCTCAATATCATTCATAAACAAATCATAGTCTATGTTTGATCATAAACACAAAAACACAAAAATATTTTTACACCCCTGTCTCACTTATTTCTACTGCTATTTGTTAATTGTCTTGCCACTTAGCATTTTTCTAGTCCAAAAATACCCAAAATCTCAAAAATTTTCTAAATCTTCACCAAAAATTCTAAATCAATACCTATACACACCAATTCAATTTTCAAGACATATAATCTACAATTCACATCATAATCACATTAAAAATTAATTATACTCGAAAAATGTCAAATGAGTGCATGAACAGTCATTGTAATGTGTGCAAAAGTCAAATTCACGTGTATATATGTTATATTATACATGAGTATGAAATGCACTTACTAACTTCTCAATAAGGTCTCTCATATACAATATTATAGGGTTCTAACCTTTAGCATGGAAAAACGGGATGTTACAATTAAACTCTTCCATTAGCTTCCGAACGAAGGGAGATGTTTTAGGGAGGACTATCCTTCCTTTATAATAAAGTTGCCCATAGTCGAAAGACCAACCAGTTTTAGCTGTAGTCTTTTCCCTCAATGTTACAGGATTTGTTTCAACTAAGGGTTTTTCCTTACCTCTTCTTTGATTTGGTCCCAACCAATAATAAAAGGACCTGAGATAACATGTAATGCTGCCCCAACTTGCACAGTAGCCTTATTACCTTGCCCTGGTTGATACTAAATCTCAAAATCAAGTTCCATCAGTTTAGTCCGCCATCTTTGATATTTTAGTGTAATCATTCATTGTTCTAACAAGTAGAGTAAGCTCTTTTAATATGTCTTCACCATAAAGTGCCTCCCCAATAGATAGTATCTCCATTTTTGGATAGTCATTACTCTCTCATAAACTAACTTAAATCGCACTCATCTAGTAAGTTCTTGGTTAAAAAATGTAATAGGTCACCCTTTTTGAGACAAAACAACTCTTAATCCTACTTCAGAAGCATAAATTTCCACTATAAATGTCTCCTTAAAATTGGGTAAAGCTAAAATAGGCATTGCTTTCATGGCCTCTTTAAGTTGCAAAACTGCTTTGTTAACCTCTTCACTCTAAATGAACCCATCTTTTTCCAACAACTAAGTTAAAGGCATAGCTATTTTCTTATAATCACGAACAAACTTATGGTAATATCCTATCAATCCTAAAAAAATCCTTTAAATCCTTTTGGATTGTGGTGTTGTCCACTTATCCATTGCCTTAACTTTCTCATGGTTAGCAGCAACCCCTTCTCAGATATGACACACCCTAAGTACTCCAACTTATTCTCACATAACCAACACATCTTAATATTTGCTAATAACTTATGATCACAAAGAATCATTAATACCTCACTAGAAGGCAACAAGTGTTCCTCAAGAGAATAATTATAAATGAAAATATCATCAAAGAATACCCACAGATACCTCCTTAACAACCCTTTAAAAATGGAATTCATAAGTGCTTGAAAGGTTGTTGGGGCATTAGTGAGCATGAATGGGATGATGAGGAACTCATAATGGCCCTCATTAGTACTGGATGATTTCTTATACACATCTAGTGGCTAAATTGTTTTTTTATTGTAGTCTGAGTTAAGATCAGGCTTGGTGAAAATTCTATCTCCATATAGTTTATTCAAGAGGTTATCGACATTTAGAATGAGAAACTGATCACGCACTATGGCTTTGTTGAGTGTTCCATAATCCACACAAAACTGCCAACTCCTATCTTTTCTCTCACGAGAAACAAAATGCTAGAGAAGGGACTATTGTTGGGTCTAATAATCCCAGTTATGAGCATCTTTACCACCAACTTTTCAATCTCGCTTTTCTAAATATGAGGGTACTTACAAGGCCTCACATTGACTAGTTCTGTCCTTTCATTAGCACTATTGTATAATCATAGCCACAACTTGGTGGCAACTTAGTATGACTCCTAAACGCATCTTTGAATTTTGATATCAATTGCCATAACTCAATTATCTCAACTTGTCCCTCCACCAATTTAGTTGTTACAATATGACACAACTCCACTAATATTCCCTCCTTCTCCTATTGGATTGTTTTTACCAATTTTCATCGAAACCATAGCCTTGCTCAAACTTGGATCCCCTTGTAAGACCATTTATTTCCCCCTAATATCAAACGTTATAGTTAACCTTTTCGAATCATTTTGTATGAATCCTAAAGTGGATAGCCATTTAAGTCCGAGAATCAAATTATAGCAGCCTAATTACAAGCGTAGGAATTCTCTAATGAGCATGAGCCCTTGCATCTTAAGTACCACCCCTTTACAAACCCCCTTCCCTTTTGAACATTTTCCTAAACGCATAACCACCTCATAGTTGGGTATTTTAAATACTAGAATCGACAACTTCTTAATCAATTCTAACACGATGAAGTTGTGGTTGGCTCCATAATCAATTAGCACCATTACCTCTGTGCCTTCCATTTTACCTTGAAGTCTCATGGTTCGGGGTTCCGTCGAACCCATCACTGAATTATGTAATAACTCCACTCCCTCAATCCCTACTTCACTCTCTGACATCTCTTTGAAGACCTCGCTCTCCAATTTTGTTCCATCTCCTTCACCGACCAACAACACATTGAGTTTTTTTTAACAGTTATGACTAAAATGTCATTTCTCATCACAATAGTAGCTCAATTCTTTTGCTCATCTAGGTTAAGCTTCTGAAGCAAAAAGACGTTTGAATTGTTTAATATCAACAACATTAGGGCTGAGATTTGGGTTGGATATAGGGTTTGTAAGCTAGTTGGTAGATAGGTTTTGAGTTTTGATAGTGAACATTGGGTTTGGATAATTTTGGTTTGGAGGGGAGTTATTAGGTGTAAGTTGATTAAGGGCTTTAGAGGGAGTCCATAGGATGGTATCATTGTCAACTTTGGTTTATTAAAGGGGGTTCTTTTGAGTATTTTGGGTTATTGGGTTGGTTTAGCACAAATAGTTCGGCCCTTATCCTTTCATTCAGCCCATTAGTAAAGAGACATGTCAAGATCTCTTCCTCTTATCTTTTCCACTGCCATTGCTAAAAACTCAAATTGAGCTCGGTATTCTGCAACTACTCCTTCTTAATGGACGACAAAAAATCAGTGAAGTAAGGTTCCCTTTTGTATCCCAATAAATTGATAGAGCAGTTAGGTTTAACTCCTGCCAAAAAGAAAATGGTTTCTCTCTTTCTTCAATCCTTAAACATACTTGGGCTTCTCCCTTAAAACAAATTCCCACAATCTCCTACTTCTCCTCCGTCAAGCGATTGATGGCAAAATACTACTTCGTCTTGAAGATCCACGAATCAGGGCCCTTCCCCATTAAAAAGGGCAACTGTAACTTCTGAGGATGCTTAATTCGGTCTATTACCTTTTCTAAAATTAGAGGATTTCAGCGATTGTATTCGTCGTTAGGGTCACTTTGGATCTGGCACAATAGGATTATACTTGATTGGCTCCCAAAGAGTGACTCTTCATGAGCATGCGAAAGCTTTATTCCTTCCTCTGTAATTACCTTGCCACGTCAAGTTTATAGAATCAAACAATATATTCCTAGCACAGACCACAACACACTTTAAACAAAACCACACAATTAGAAGCAATTGTTAAAATCAGTCGAAGTCCACTTCTTCATCCTGATTGAATCTCCTAGATATGCTCTTCTTCCTCCTTCTATAAACATATTTAACTAGAAGCTTGTCAAATATCTCGCGGACAAGGTTATCAACGAGGGAGGTAGTACTATTACGAAAGAAAGATGAGGAGACAATGTGTAAATTAGTGCTAAGAAATGACTTCGCTTAGTGGGTTGATGAAGTTAGGGAATGTAAAGGAGACGTCGAAAAGATAAGAAAAGTTGAAGAAAGGGAGCACTTGTCATGATAATAAGCTGGAGCTGTTGGGAATTCAAACCTCTGAAACCCACACCCAAGAATATTTCATAGACAAAAATATCAGAAAATAGAGAAATAAAAATAATACAAGAGAATTTATGCGAAAACTCCCAAACCGGAGAAAAAACCACATGCACTGAGAAGAAAATCTACAATATGAAAAATTCTTACAATCACAAATTTTTTCCTCTCACCCAATACCCCAATATACCAATACACTTATAAAGAAATACCTAAAACAAATCCTTTAACTCTCACCTCAAAAGAGGAATTTAACTAGAGTCAAATTTGTTATATAAATCTTTGACTTTGTATTGGTGTACTAACCAAGGAGATAGCACACTCCTTATATAGGCAAGAGCTTTGCTCCAATTATTTTCCCTAACCAATATGGCACAAACAAAGGAGCGAAAAATCAATAATCTCTACCTTGGCGACTTTGGTTGATCCCACAACCACACTCCACCTCAATAAAGATCTCCTGAAAATAACATAACTCTCAATATAAAGAATTATCATGCTTCACAACATCATGCTCCACCATAAAAGCATACCCACTCAGAATAAATCAATTCCAAGCCTTTCACTTTGACACATGTCGAAAATAATTTTACTGAAAAAATTATGATGCAACTCCCATGTTTGGCTTTCCTAGAAGTTCATCAGCCTTTGACATAAATTCCACCACACACCTTGCATTAATGCCAAACCAATGCACGGGTGTAAACTTGTGGACCCGCTAACAGTAACACATCCTCTATCATGACAACTTTGGAATTAGCGGCATGCTATGAGAATGTACATGCCCCCTTTTAGAGAGCAAAATTATCATCCATGGAGACAATGTTAGCGACATTGTCAATCTCTCCATTAATTGATCCAGAGCCTCTTGTCAAACTTGCTCCACCTCTTAGACAATTTTTCTTCACGTGCCCAAATTATCCACACGTCCAGCATACTATATTTTTCTTCATGGAGTTCTTCTTCCTATATCCAGCTACCACTAGAGTTGAGTCTTCAAGAAGAACTTTTCTTCCACCACCCAATCTTCTTTCTTTTGAAAAGAGTTTTTCGGTAACTTTACAAAAAACTATCTTCTCCTTCCCATGAATCAAAATAGGTTTCATGTGTTCATAGGAACGTGGAAGAGACCAGATGAGTCTCAAAGCTTGATCCTCATCATCTATATAAACTCCAATTGCCTCTAGTTCAGAGACAATCCCATTGAGAATACTTAAATGTAAAATTGTAGTACCTTTCCTCATCTGCAGTGTAAGACACCCTTTGTTTGATAAAACTCCTTAAGCTTTTCCTAGAGCTCGTTTGCCGCAGATATTTCATGCACATTCATAAGGACATTCTTTGCCAAACCCAATGATATCCCACTTGCCGCTCTCAAATCCAGATCTTCTTAATCTTCATCGCTCATAATAGATCTATCCGTACTAGTCGTTTTGCCAATATCACTAGTAGTAGTGCTAATATCAAGAATTTGTCTGCTTTTTAATGCCTTGTGTAACCCCGATTGAATCAAAGTGTTCCTGATTTGCACTTGCCACAAGCTAAAATTGATTCTCGCGTCGAATTTTTCTACCTCAAATCTGACAAAATTCGAAGCTCTATTTTCTGACATTTTTTCCTGTGCAATTCTGCCTTGATGAATTTTACCGTAGAAATGAATAGTATACTAGGTAAGTTCCTAAGAAAGAGAGGTGGTTCACAAAGGACACGCTTAAGTACCAAGTCTTTCCTTAGCTAGAACTTTCCTAGATATGCACTTCCACACTACCACACCAAAGCTCCACCGCACCAAATAAGCCTTTCTTAAGAAAATCTTTTCTGATGTTGAAGATCAGTCAAAATTGCAATCACATAGCATGCTCAAAATTTTCAAGAAAAAACACACATTGGTTCTAATACCAATTGTTGGGAATTTAGACTTCCCAAACTCATACTCAAGAATATTTTATAGATAAAAATAGCAGAAAATGAAGAAATAATAACGCAAAAGAATTTACGTGGAAACTTCCAAATCGAAGAAAACACCACGAGCACCGAGAAGAAAATCTACTATGTGAAAAATTCTTTCAATTACACAATTTTTCCTCTCACCCAGTACCCTAATACACCAATACACTCACAAAGAAATATCAAAAACAAACTCTCCAACTCTTACCTCAAAAGAGAAATTTAACCAAAGTCAAAATTTGTTATACAAATCTTTAATTTTATATTGGTGCATCTAACTAAGGAGGGAGTACCCTCCTTATATAGGCAAGGGCCTTGTCCTAATTATTTTTCCTGACCAATATGAGACAAACAAAAGAGCTAAAATTTAAAAATATTTGTCTCTGTATATTGTGCTAATGATAAGCTACAATACAATTTTTATGTTTTGGAACTTAGTTATAAGAAAGTTGGGCAACAGAAGATGGTGGCTCATATCCACAGGTGTTCTGTTTTTGTTTAATTCTGTG
>JAOTJB010315552.1:0-15201 GCA_027123815.1 Erythroxylum minutifolium | reverse complement strand
TTGATTAATAGCTTTAAGAACTAAGAAACCAATGAACAAGACAACACATGTATGACATGCATTTAATCTAGTTAAGCGTCTTCTTTCCAACTTTAATGTAAAGAAGATAATCCTAATTGCTACTTGTGATTCGCAAGACTGAATGTCATATCCCACTAATCTATCTATAAATTAAACAAATCAATTTCTAGTTGCGCACCCTAGAAATCAATCAATTCAATCATAAAAAAATAAATCGGAAGACACTTAATATCCATTAATGAAAGAAACTTTATTTAGAATCTCACCATACTAGAAGATAACATGGTTCCCTTCAACCAAGAAGAAAAGTTTAGTTACTCATAACAGAAGTAAGAACAAATAGAATAATAACAAAAGATAAGGTTTCCATCCCTGGTCCTTTATGAAAAATACGAAAATTCTAGCCTAAAACAAGAAAATTTTGATAAGAAACTATCTGCAGAAAAATGTAAAAACCAGAAGAAACCCAGCCTACTCTATTTGTGAACAGTAAAAATTGTGAACAGTACACATTGTTTATGTTTTTTTATTTTCTCCCTCCTTCATCTTATCATGATCTTCAACAGATATCTCTCCCAAATCTTCAAGTCGTAAATCCCCCTTAATAAGGCAATATTTGAATTTCAAAATCATAAAGATCTTGAATGTATCGAATCTGATTTAAAATTAGATTCTACAGAGAATCCTTTCCCTTGTACGTGCCCACGCTTAGTCATCTATTTTTCTACCAGTTGGGAATTCTATTTGTCTTTCTTTTATTTCCATCTTTTTGGTCCAATTTTATCTTCCATGTTTTGAAAACCATCTGAGAATAATTTAGAAACAAGTCCATCAATTTCAAATAATAATTTCAACACATTAAAGAAATTTATCCAAAAATTAGTACAAAATTGACAACTTAACAACATTTCACTACATTACATTATGAACCCTTCCATCCCTCCCAAACAATAATGTTTTAATATTACATCCATTTGCATTATATTCCATTATAAATCATTCCATTACATTAAAATCTTACATCTAACCAAAAATAACCTTAGGGATGAGAGAGCGAGAGAGAGTAAAAAAGAAAATTAACAAGTACCAAGTGAGGAAAAGAAAAAAAAAGTCATAAAGCAAACAATAGCTGAAAAAAGGAGGGAAAGAACTGGTTAAATTATAGATGACAACAACAAAAAAAGCATAAGAGATAAAAAAACCCATGCAAAAAACTAGAGCAATGCAAAACAAAGTAAAAAGAAAAGAAGATGAGTCTAAAAGTAATGAAATCGAAGGAAACAATAACTTCTCCTTTTATCTCAAGACTAGCATTATTAGATTATAGTTCATGTTACCAAGTTAAAACATCAATCAACCTTAAATTCCCAAATTAGTTTGTTGATAATTCTTTTAGGGTTCACATCAGTTACTGTTGTCGCTCATATAGGTCTTTAAAATAAAAATAGTCTACATCAATGTAGTTAACAGAACTTTGACAATTTTGTTAATTAAAGGGCTATTTTAAATATTTTTTAAAAGTTTTATTTTTTTTCATATGTAGCAAACCAATAGTGTAGTTTTTAATTAAACATTAAGAAGCAAGATATACCTCCAACCTATGATAAGAAAAAAGATATTCATAATTAGTATAGCAAGTAAATTAAGAAATTAGTCAAAAATCCTATTAAATCCTCATATCTTGCAAAAATCCTATCTTCCTTCAATCTCTTCAAGTGCACTAAACTTATGCCAATCCATCTTCAATACTTTTCTTATTTATAAATATATATATGTATTTTCTTTATTAATTTTTTAATTTGCATGAATCCTTTTTACATTGCCACTTTATACTTATCACCAACTCCCCTCACACCTAATTCTTTTCATATCATACCTAATAACCAATTCAAATCACAAGTAAAAGACCTACTAATTATGAATCAGGAAGTATAAATTATTTTCTGTTAAGTTTAAGGTTTTTTAGAAAAGGGTTACAAGGAAAAAGGTTAAAATTTTTCATTAGGCTCAATAGTGCTCACTAATGAATTAATATATAAAAGATAGGCAATTTGACCCAAACTTAAATTTTAAGTGCCCTTATCATTTTAATGCTTATACACATCTTATATTTACTCTTAAAAAGATGAAATCTCAAGTTCTAAAAATCTAAAATAAAGAAGGTATCCACATTAAGAAGAAAAATATTGCATGAAGCCTCAATTCAATTGGGTCGCTTAAGTTAAACATTCATAAAGTCAAGTTTTCGTTACAACCACTTAATTATATTATGCAGTTAACCTTTAACAATTATTCTTAACTAAGAATTATGTACAAACTTATATTATCAAACTAAAGTAACTAATTAATTCCTAATACATCACAAATATGAAAAGAAAGCTAAAAATTTAACCTAAAACTTAAAACTTAAAAAATATATTTAACACATAAAACCCAAGAAAAAAATTTTAGATTCACCCTTTACACTTAAACATGACATTCTCAACAACAACAATAACCCAGCGAAAGTCCTACTGATATACCAGGTTTGGAGAGATCCAGTTGTAGCCAAATTTCTCCTAACTGGTAGTGAGGTTGTTTTCGATAAACCCACATAACACACACACACACACACACACATATGTAAAATATACATATACATATTAAAACAATAATAACTAAAATAAAATGATAATAATAATAATATATATATATAATATAAAATAAGTAGTAAAATAAATAATATAATACAAATAGAATAAGGTATAAAAAATCAAACAAATCATTAAAAGAAAATATTTAGGCTAAGTAAGAAAATATTTAGGCTAATAAGAAGGAAGTAATACATATCAAATGTTTAGGCTAATACAAGATATAAGACTCAAAGGAAAATGATTAAAAGACTTGTAAGACAGAGAATGATATTTCTATGTGAGATCCTTGACCAATATCCTAGAACGTCAAAGTTTTCTGTCAAGGTCACATCCTCGATAAGTTCCAATATAGCCATATCATTTTTTATCACCTCCCCTTAGTTCTTCTTAGGCCTTCCTTTTTTTCTCCTATAGTCCCTAAATACAATCTTCTCACATCTTCTTACCGAAGCAACAGGGTATCTCCTCTTAATATATCTGAACCACTTAAGAATTATCTCTCGTAGTTTTTCTTTAATATTATCCACCTTTAATTTGTCTCTTATTATTACATTCCTAATTTTATTTCTTTTAGTAAAGTTTCACATCTAAGAAAGCATCCTCATCTCCCTAGTCATTAACTTATAACTATGTACTTGTTTGATGAGGCAACACTCCATCCCATAGAGTATGGTCAACCTAATCGCTAAATACTAGAATTTACCTTTTAGTTTGAGTGGTATCTTCTTGTCATATAAAACTACTGATGCACTTCTCTAGTTAAGTTAACTTAATCTGATAAGGTAAACTATATCTTCATCAATCTCTCTATTACTTTGGATGATAGATTCCATATACTTAAAACACTCTTTCTGTTGTATAACTTTTGAACCAATCTTTTTCTCCATATCAGAATCTACACTATAGCCTAAAAAATTACACTTTAAGTATTTAGTCTTAGTCCTACTCAATTTAAAGCCCTTCAACTCTAAAGATATATGAATCTACCCTATGGCTCAAAAAGTTACACTTTAAGTATTTAGTCTTAGTCCTGCTCAATTTAAAGCCCTTCAACTCTAAAGTATCCCTCCAAAGTTATAGTTTGACATTGACACCTTCTTTTGTCTCATCTACTAAAACAATGTCATTAGCAAATAAGGAGCATCCCCTTCCATATTTTTAATGAGTTCGTCCATCATTATTTCAAATAAAAAGGGGTTCAAAGAGGAACATTTTTTAAAAGACCATCCTCATCTCTGCCACTATTAATTTATGATTATGAACTTATTTAATGGGCCAACACTTCACCCCATAGAGCATAGTCGGTCTAATCGTTGAACGATAACATTTACCTTTGAGCTTGAGTAGTATATTATTTTCACATAAAACTCCTGATGCACTTCTTTATTTAAGTCACCCTGATCTATCGATCTCTCAATTCCTTTAGATGATAGATTCTAGATATTTAAAAAACTCTTACTGTGTTATAGCTTCTAAACCAATCTTTACCTCCACATCAGAAAATACCTTACGGCCCAAAAAGTTTTACCTTAAGTATTTAGTCTTAGTTCTACTCAATTTAAAGCCCTTCAACTATAATGTATCCTTACAAAGTTCTAGTTTGACATTGAAACCTTCTTTTATCTCATATATTAAAACAATATCATCAACAAACAACATACACTAAGAAACATCCCCTTGGATATTTTTGGTGAGCTCATCCTTCACTACTGCAAACAAATAGGGCTCAAAAAGGAACCTTTTTGCATCCTAATATTGATAGAAAAATGCTTTGTATTTCTTTATATCATCTTTGTTCTAGTCCTTACACCTTCGTTCATATCCTTAATAATCCATATATAGGCCATAGGAACTCTCTTAGCTTTTAAACACCTCCATACAATTTCCTTTTGTAACCCCGTCATAGGCTTTCTCTAAGTTAATAAAAGTCATATGTAGGTTATATTATCTTTCCCTGAAATATTTCATTAATCTTTTGAAGAGATGTAAAGCTTCTGTCACAGACCTTTCAAGCATAAATCAAAGTTGGTTCTCCAAGATAGGAGCATCATTTCTCACTCTCTTCTTAATCATCTTCCCTCATAACTTCATGGTGTGACTAAGTAGTTTGATACCTCTATAGTTATTACAAAAGGGGCTCAAAAGGGACCTTGGTGTATTATAATATTGATAGAAAAATGCTTTGTATCTCCTTATGTTATCCTTACTCTAGTCCTTACACCTTCATTCATATCCCTAATAACCCATATATAGGCCATAGGAACTCTCTTAGCTTTTAAACACCTCCATACAATTTCCCTTTGTACCTATCATAGGCCTTCTCTAAGTTAATAAAAGTTCTATCATAGACCTTTCGCGCATAAATCCAAATTGGTTTTTCAAGATAGGAGCATCATTTCTCACTCTCTTTTTAATCACCTTCTCTCGTAACTTCATGGTGTGACTAAGTAGTTTGATACCTTTATAGTTATTACAAAAGGGGCTCAAAAAGGAACCTTGTTCTATCCTAATATTGATTAAAAAAATCCTATGTATCTCCTTATATCATCCTTACTCTAGTCCTTACACCTTTATTCATATCCCTAATAACCCATATATAGGCCATAGGAACTCTCTTATCTTTTGAACACCTCCATACAATTTCCCTTTATACCCCATCATAGGCCTTCTCTAAGTCAATAAAAGCCATGCGTAGGTTACATTGTCTTTCTCTGTAATATTCCATTAATCTTCTAAAGAGATGTAAAGCTTCTATCGTAGAACTTTTGGGCATAAATCCAAATTGGTTCTCCAAGATAGGAGCATCATTTCCCACTTTCTTCTCAATCATCTTCTCTCATAACTTTATGGTGTGACTAAGTAGTATGATACCTCTATAGTTATTACAGCTTTAGATGTCCCTTTGTTCTTCTATAGAGGAATTAGCATACCAATTCTCCACTTATCTGACATTTTGGTAAGCTTAAGGATCACATTAAAAAGCTTGACTAGCCAAGTAAAACCCTCCTTACCTAGCATCTGCCATACCTATATGGGTATCTCATCAGGCCCTATTGTACTTCCACTCTTCATCACCCTCAAAGATCTTTTAATTTCCTTTCCTTGTAATCTGCCAACAATAAGTAAAGTTATGATACCTCTCAGACATGCTAAAATTAACTAAAGAGATGTTTTCCTCTACGTCTTCATTAAAAAGGCTATAGAAGTATCTCTGTCATATTCTTTTGATGTCATTTTCAGCCACGAACACCCGCCATGCTTCATCTTTTATATAACAAACTTAATATGAGTCTTTTTCTATTCCTTAGCTTTTAACAACTTAAAAATATCCTTTTCTTCATGTTTAGTTTCTAATCATTGGTATAATTTCTCATAGGATCTACTTTTAGCTTCTAAAATTATCTTCTTCGCCTCTTTTTTTGCCACTTTGTAACTTTCTCTGTTAACTAATCTCTCTACACTTATGGTTCTATCTAATAGAGCTTTATAGGTACCCTTCTTGATCTTAACCTTTTCTTGTACATATTCATTCTACCAATAAGAAACGGAACAAGTAAAACAAATAAAATAATGAAAACTATGAGAAACAAACAAGCTAGAAAAATCTCCCCTTTATCTATACCAAATTGGTGAGACAAAATTTTAGATAATTCAATAAAGAACCTATAAAAGAAATTAAATAACAAATTTAGTATAAATATATAATTAAAAAAACAAAAGTAAAAGAACACTTTTCTTTGGGATCCAAATTCCCTAACTCCCTCACATGCTATTGGGACTAGATTGCCTTATTTCCCTTTTTCTACCTACATGATATAGGATCTCTCTTCACTTAACTTATCCATCAAAAATACTCCTTAAACTTCTTGTTAGAAAGAAAATCTTTGAGCATTCAAAATTCTTCGACATCTGTGAAAGAATAAATTTTCTCCTTCTTCATCCATTTTAAATATGCTCAAGTATAAAATTGATTTCATAATAGGTTGAGGTGTCTATTGCTCCAGTTTTATACCTGTTATAGAAGAGACCAATTTCGATTTATTTATGTTCTATTCGTCCTCTAAATTAAGACCTTGATTGATGTTGAATAAAGATGAGATTAACACCATTTTTCTTCTATTTATAACTACCTTTTCATGTCCTCTTCTTTAGCATATTTAACATCAAATGTTTTGTCACTCATTAATGGTATTATTAACATTTTATTTATTACCTTTATATTACTATAAAGTTTTCTTTGACCTCTTTCACCAACCATATTGATTATTTGATTGATTTGAATCCCTAAAATTATGAATGGCTACATAATGAGATCGTGCTATCCGTTCAAGTAGGTCCAAGTGAGATTCAAATTTTCTTAATTTGTCTAATCTTTCATTAAGAGAAGATATAAGTTGTAAGATTATCTCTTCCTTCTCATTGCCCTGTAACGATGGTTGTTAATACTAAAGTCATTAATGTAATTCAAGTGGTCCCCTAGGTTTGCTAACTCCATTTCCTTGCTCCTCCTAAAAGATAATTGCACGGTTACACCATCTTGGAGAAAGAAAGAATGGTTTATCCTATTTCTCCATAGGCATTCACACAATTGACATCTTTATAATGGTAAAGGGCAAGCTTTACGTTCATACATATATGGGAAGAATGTCCATACATACCACAGTGATGACATAAACATACCTCCTTATAGGTTATGTCATCATCTATCAACGTCTTTATCTATTTGAAAAGATTAGTAATTATGTTGCCAAATTTGACAGTATATGATTTTTTACCAAACCTAAGATGCTACATAGAATATAGCTAATTATATATAAACATAGGAAAACAAAAATATAATAAAATAATAAAAATAGGATTTATAAAATAGAAATTGAATTATCTTAGACAATAACCCCAAAAACTTAATCAAATTTTATTTGTTAGTGCTTAGAATCGATTGTAACAAGTCATTATAACTATAGTACTATAGAGTATCAATCCCATAGAGGCTATATGACTATATTGTTCCTAATCAAACAAAGAAATTAAAGTAAATAAGAATTAAAAAATAATTAAATTGCTAAAACTATTGAAAGCAAGATAAATCAACAAAGATAAATCAATAAAGTAAATGTTAGGGCTTCAGGGTTCACTTATATGGAATTCCAATTATCATGCAAGATTATTTATCTAAGTTAAAATAACAATTAACTTAAAGTATCTATGCCCTCTCTCGAGGCACACAATTATATTAATTAGGCAACTATCACCTCTTGGTGCACAATTCAACCTAATGAAATTCATTTAACATAGTTAATTTATTTAGTTCTCATAATAGTATAGGGTAATTCCATTTTCTAGCACTAAATTGTATGTTCTCTTAGTACACCTATCATATTTTGCCTCTCAATCCTTCATGCAATCTGTAAGATTAAATCTATAACGATCAAACATATACTCAACAATTAAGAACAAAAGGAATAAATCTAACTAAATGAATATCAAATTATGCATTAGTAATCAAGAGATCCATCACAAGCTACATCCATATACCTAAATAAGGATTTAACTATTAAACATAATGAAAGTAAAACAAAAACAAAATACTCTCAGCATAAAAGAAATAAAGAGAAGAATGAACTAAAAAAGTTGTCACAGACTTGTCTAATCTTGCTTAAAATCCCTCCTTGGTTTTAAGAAACCTAATACCACAAAGCTTTTAACAAAGAACGTTATCACCAGAATCTAAAGTCCTTTACAAAGAACCATAATAAAAGTATATATAAGCTAGGATTGCATAAAAGAGTTATAAAGTAATTAAACTTATAATTTCGTAAGTCTTTAGAGTGTTTATTACAAGAATTGGCACATGATATAATTGTAAACTTGCATTAATTTTGTTTTTAGACCTGCATTGATTTTGTTTTAGATCTTTTTGGGTACAAATACAATAATTCTAGTTCCATTTTCACTTTATTTCTAGCACTAATTTTGTTCTAAACAAAAAATATAACAAACGCGAATCAAACACAAAATTATACTAGTTCAATGTCTAACTACTACTCCCATTTTTCCTAGGATTTTGATATCTTTGAATTGTAATCAATCTTTGATTTTTTGTATAAAGTTGTTACTTCGAGTTAGTTTTTAAATGACTCTAAAATTACCTCAATCAGATAACTATACAGAAAGTTATGTTAAAATTTGTTATCTCTTTTTAAAATGTTTACTTACAAGAAAATAAAATAAATATAAGAAAACATCATATAATACCATATAAAACATACTACAAAAATGCTAAATCACAACTAATTTAGCCTCTAGAAACATGCAAAATATGGACCTATCAATAACCACAATATTACGAAAGCAATTATAGTCATATTTTATAATTTAAAATTGTTGAAATATAGTAATCATTTACAATAATGATGTACAATAGTAATATATTTTGATAATTGCGTCTTTAATAAGCAATTTATCGAATCCATTTCAAATATACCATGAAAAGTAAGTATTATACCTCTTATATTTTAGTAATTGTAGTTTTATTAAAATGATTATAGATTTTAAAATTCTTGACTTGCAGTTCCTTCTCAACTTTGGAATAATGCATTGGCATGTTAAAGTGATGAAGAGAGAAGTCGTGTGAAGATGGATATTGATATAGTATAATTTTGGTGGCCTTAAATTCTTTGGGCTTAAGTCAAAGCTCAAGTATCTAAATTTAGGCTTGATAAATTGACTAAGACACCCAATCGAGGACTATGTTAAGCCCAACGAATCCAAATATTCACGACACATGATCACAGTTCCAGCACAACAATTCTTTACAGCAACTCCAGAAGAAAACAAAATGTAAATATCCACGTCTTTTTCATTGCGTTATTTTTTACAGTTTTTGTCAGAAGTTTGTTGTAGGTTGTTACGAAATTTGTTACAGCAACGTTCTTCCCTGTACGAATTGTATATATATACCCTCATATAAAAATGACAAATTTGAGAGTTTTCTACCCAAATTCTCTTTGTTTGCTACCTTCTACATGGTATCAGAGCCCAGGCTCTCTGATACAAAAACCCTAATTTACCCAAATGGCAAATGAAAAGGAAGGAAATTAGAGTGCCACTCAAACGTAACCCGACATACACAAAGATGAGATAGAATCATATGAAGTCTCTGCCTCAGAAAACCCAGGGGCTACTCTGGTAACGACGTTATTAGACAAAACGAACTACCTCTCATGAAGCAGGGCAATGATTATCGCCTTGAAAGAAAAAGATAATATCGCTTCATGAATGATTGCTACAAGGAACCAGAAAACAATCTAGCTTTGTTGAAAAAATGGAGAACAACTGATAATATGGTAATCTTGTGGCTTTTAAATTCAATGATTAAGGAATTAGCAAAATCTTTTCTGGTAGTCACTACTGCTAGAGATTTGTGGGAAGAACTTAGATATAGGTGTGGTGAGAGTAACGAGGCCCAAATTTATCAATTACTGCAAGAAATCAACAATCTAAGGCAGGGTAATGAATCCGTGACAAGTTACTTCACCAAATTAAAACGTCTATGGGATGATCTGAGATGCATCATGCCCTTTAGGAGTTGTTCATGTGAAACTGGTAAGCATAACAACACTGTTGAAGATAACACCAAATTATTCCAGTTTTTATGGGACTTAGAGAGGAATACGGTACTGTAGAGAGTCAGATAATGCTTAATGGCCCTTTGTCATTTTCTATGATCCTTACCATTGAAAAATAGAGAAACGTTGTTGGATTGTCTGGAGGTGAAACAGGACAGTTGAATGTGATGCTTGCAGTGAAACCTACGGGACACAGAAAAATAGAAAGCAAAGATGGGCCTCCGATGAACAAGAGAAAGAGTTTTGTAAGAAAAGAGGATAAGTTCTACTCTCACTACCATGAGAAGGGACACAAAATAGAGATGTGTTTCAAGATTCATAGAGAACCTGAATGGTTTAAGGAACTAAAGCAGAAAAGAGCAAAGGAGAGAGGAAGCTATGTTGGGGTAGTAGTAAAAAGTCCAGTTGAAATTAGACAGGGAAGCTCAATGGTGAAAGCATTGAACAAGAAACAAAACTAGGTGTGCTAAGCAGGCAAGTCCAGGAACTAATGCGATTTGTTAAAGGAAAAGTCGTAAATGAAGTTAATCATGTAGCGTTTAATAGCTACGCAAGTATAAACTCTAACCCTAATGATAGTGTTAGCTTCAAGTGTACTAATCACTCATGGATCGTGGATTCAGGTGCGTCAACCCATATAACCCATAATCATACCCTACTACAAAACACTGAACACACTCCCATGATTAGCCCTGTAATGTTGCCTGATGGATATTTCAAGTCTGTAAAATAGATTGGCAACATAGCTCTAATAGACACCATACACGTGGAGGACATCTTATACATTCCCACTTTCCATAACAATCTCCTCTCTGTTTGTAAGCTTGCTAGACATAATAACTTGGCTATTATATTCATATCAAACAAAGTTATTTTGCAGGACCCACAAACTAACTTCATCATGGCAAGCTGCAAAGAGACAGGTGGAATTTACAGACTCAAACCTCATCATTTTCTAGCACCAAATTCAAGGAAAGGTCCATCCCTAAAATTCCATCTTGATGAAAATTTTGTTTGTAACGTTATTGATACGTTTAGATTATGGCACTTTCGACTCGATCACACATCTTCTAAAGATCTAAGACATCTAAATTTCCGCAATTTTAAACCTTCAAACAATTTCTTTTGTGAGACTTGCCCTTTAGTGAAACAGTTGAGAAAACCATTTGGAAACCACACTATTTTTGTTTCTAGACCTTTTGAGTTAATTCATATAAACCTTTGGGGTCTATATGGAACACCGACCCTTGACGGATCCACTTCCTTTTTGACCATAGTGGATGAATTCAATAGAGCTACGTGGACCTTTCTTTTAAACAACAAAGCCCAGGTTCATCAAACAATTAAGTATTTTTATTAGAATGATTGAAACATAATTCAATAAAAAAATCGCAAAAATAAGAACAGATAACAGCACTGAGTTCATTAACAATTCCAACAGACAGTTATTTGCATAAAAAAGGATTGTTCACCAAAAAACATGTGTTTATACACCTCAACAAAATGGGATTGTTGAACGAAAACACAAACACCTCCTTCAAATAACACGAGCTCTCATGTTCAAAGCCAATCTACCAAAATGTTTTTGGGGGATGCCATTTTAACCGCAACTCACATCATAAATCGTCTACCAAGCAAAATCTTATCTTGGGAAGCACCATTCAAAAAATTGTATCACCAAAAACCCACCTACGACCATTTTAGAACTTTCAGATGCTTATGTTATGCAACAAACACAAAACCCTATAAGGAAAAACTAGAACCTTGGGCTACAAAATGCTTATTTATGGGATACGTGACTGATAGGAAAGCATATAAACTATTCGTTATTGATATGCAACAAACAATATTTAGTCGAGATGTTGTTTTTCATGAAACCTTATTTCCATTTCAGAAACCAGAAATTACAAACCAAAATACACCCATTTTTGGATTTCAAAACCCAAATATTGTCTTTGACCTAAAAGCACAAACTGACCCAAAAACACGTAACCTACCTGAATTCACCATACCTAAGATTCGATACCCCGAATGTGAATCTTCTCCATCTATCTCCACCACCAACCAGACCACCTCTTTACCCTTACTGACACAACCACCATAACTACCAACCAGAATAAGCACATGATAGAACAAAATGACCCACCTATTTAGATGATTATATCACCAATATACCAACAGGTCTCTTCGTCGATGCCACGATGGAGCAATACAAAGACACAACTTAAATCACTTACTCAAACCACCATACAATCCTCCTAGCAAGCCTGTCCACTGACCATGAGCCATTTTCTTACGAGAATGTGAAGCATGACCCATTATGGATAGAGTCAATGCAAGTCGAAATCGAAGTTCTTGAAAATAATGAAACCTGGGTTCCAGCAATACTACCATAGGGAAAGAAGCCATTGACGATAAAGTGGATATACAAGATAAGACGAAAACAAGACAGGACAATAGATCGAAGGAAGGCAAGACTTGTATAAAATCAAACAAACAATGGGTGTGGATTATTTTGACATATTTACTCTGGTTACAAAAGTCACGACGATACACACATTACTTATAGTCGCAATGACAAAGAAATGACATGTCTACCACTGCAACATAAATGATGCTTATTTGCACAGACACATTAAAGAGGAGATCTACATCACTCCACTGCAAGGTTATAATAAAGCACAACTAAGAGAAGTTCTAAGGTTACATAAATTGTTATACAGACTGAAACAGGCAGGGAGACAGTGAAACAAGGAGATTACATCAAAATTGACAAACTATGGATTCATTCAAACCGAATCAAATCACTGCCTCTTCACTAAAGGTACTGAAGATCATTTCATTGCCCTAGTTATTTATACTGATGATGTCTTGATTATAAGCCCTAGTGAAAAACTAATTTGTGATACTAAGGATCTCCTGGATACTGCCTTTACAATTAAGGATATGGGGCACTTAAAATACTTTATTGTGGTTGAAATTGCTAGATCACAAAATGGGGTGATATTGTCTCAACAGAAGTATATACATGACATACTTTCAGATATTGGATTATCATATCTGAAAGCCACTAATGTACCTATGGTTCAGGGAACCAAACTTGACACCAATAATAGTCCTCTGTTAATAGATCCTGAGAAATACAAATGTGTTGTTGGATAGCTCCTGTACTTGAATTTTACATGCCTAAACATTACTTTTGCAACTCAATAGCTAAGTCAATTCACTGTTGCTCCCAAAAAAACACATTGGAAGGCATTGCAGCATGTATTGCGTTACTTAGCCGGGACAGTTTCAAAGGCTCTTCTATATTACACTAATACTGATCCCTCATTCCATGCATTTACCGATGCTGATTGGGTAGGTTGCAAGTTCACAAGGAAATCCTTAACTGGATTCTACATTTTTTATGATTCCTCCTTAATATCCTAAAAAACTAAAAAACAACAAACGGTGAGCAGATCGTCCGCAAAAGCCAAATACCATAGCATGGCGAGCACATTTTGTGAAATTAAATGGTTGAGTTACATCTTACGGGACTTGCATATCACAATTTCACTTCCAGTCCCACTTTGATGTGACAACATGGCGGCTGTGGACATCTCCAACAATCCGTTCTTCCACGAACAAACCAAGCATCTTGACATTGATTGTCATCTTGTCCACAACGCTGTCTGTGGTGGATTTCTCCAAACGAGTCACCTATCCTCCAAGCATCAATTAGCCGATATCCCCACCAAGGCCTTGTCTTGACATACTTTATCAGCAATTTTGTTCAAGTAGGGGTTACACATCTTCCAACTTAATTGAGAAGGGGCTATTAAGCTCAACAAATCTGAAGATTCACAACACGTGATCACAGTTCCAACATAGCAATTCATTATGGCAACTCTAGAAGAAAACAAAATGTAAATACCCACGTCTTTTCCATTCCGTTATTCTTTACAGTTTTGTAGGTTGTTACGAAATTTGTTACAGCAACGTTCTTCCCTGTACAAATTCTCTTTGTTTGCTACCTTCTATAGACTAGCAATAAATTTTACACACACATAATTAAATTTTGATGAGCCTATATAAAATAAAAATTATTATTTAAATTCAATTAATTAAATAAAAGAAAAAATCATAACAAAATGAATATTACCATATGACTATAATTGTAAATTTAAATTAATATTATAAAATACTCTTAAACTCCTATAAATTATAAATGAGATTGTATCATTTTGGAGGAGAAGAAGAAATTCAGATACATTTTGAAACTTTAAACGGCTAAAAAATAAATTCAAATTTATGTGAGAATAAGTTAAGCTCTTTTTTATAACGACAAAAAAATAAAATAAAATGTGCATATAGAATTAAATCAAATAAGATTGAAGATTCAAATAATTCGTTTATATTATTAAATCAATCTTATAACACAACATCGGACTAATGACTTAGCATTTAGAGGTAGCCATGTTCCTTAATCCTTCGTGGGTTGTTTGGTTGAGGGTAATAGGAATTCTATTACCCTCCTATTCTTACGTGTTAGCTGTTACTTTGTTTGGTTTGGAAATTAACCTACGGAATAGCATCCGAAAGATTACTTATTCCTTATATTAATGAATAGCTAAAGAAAGCCCACCCCCTCTTTACCTATTCGACGCAGACTCGGAATAACCTCAACACTCCTCTCTTTCTCTTGGACAACCTATACCCCTCGTCTGTTTTTCCCAAAAAAATTTGTCACTCACGCAGCACCTCATTCACACAGCGTCTCTTATCTCTATCTCTAGATCAGTAGCCCCATGTCGCTCTTCACGCGGGCGTCTCTTATGATCGTCTCTGAAGAGGGAGAGTGTTAGATTTTTTGTTGAAGGATATTTCATTAAAGAGAGCTCATTTCTATACCGGTCTTTGGGAGGGAAAAGCCACTA
>JAOTJB010315503.1:0-15209 GCA_027123815.1 Erythroxylum minutifolium | reverse complement strand
CTGGGAAAAACAGCCCGTGGGTATACCTTTAGTGGGCAATATAGCCAGTTGGTACGGTCTTTAGGCATCTTTGGTGGACAAAACAACCCGTTCGGCACCATTGGCTGGTAAAACATCTTGTTGGCATGGTTACTAGGCACCTTCGGTAGGAAAAATGTCCCATTCGGCACGTACGATGGGTAAAACATCCCGTTGGCATGGTTACTAGGCACCTTCGGTAGGAAAAATGTCCAATTGGGCAACTTTGGTCAGTAAAATAGCCTGTTGGCACGGTCGCTGGGCATCTTCAACCGAAAAAACAACCCCTTGACACACCTTCTATGGGCAAAACAGTATGCTGGCATGGTTGCTAGGCACCATCAGTGCGCAAAAAACCCATTGTGCACCTTCGGTGAGTAAAACAACCCGTTAGGTAGTTTCGGTGGGAAAAATAGCCCATTTACATAGTTGTTAGGAACCTTTGGTGGGTAAAACAACCCATTGGCACGATCTCTAGGCACTTCGGTGGGCAGAACAGCCTGTTGGCACGGTTTCTAGGCACCTTTGATGGGAAAAACAACCTGTTGGGCACCTTTGGTGGGTAAAACAGTCCATTGGCACGGTCGCTGCCCAACTTTGGTGGGTAAAACAACTGGTTGGAACAATCGTTAGTATCCTTTAGCGGGAAAACAACCCATTGGAATGGCCAGTAGGCACCCTCTGTGGGAAAAATAGCTAGTTAGCACAGTTGCTAGACACCCTCTTAGGAAAAACAGCCCGTTGGGCACTTTCGGTGGGAAAAAACATGTTGGCATGATTACTAGGCACCTTTGGTGGGAAAAACATCCCGTTGGAATGGTCTCTAGGCACCCTCTATGGAAAAAACAGTTGGTTGGCACAATTGCTAGGCAACCTTTGTGGGAAAGATAGCTCGTTGGTGTCCTTCGAAGGGAGAAAACAAGTTGGCACGGACACTAGGAGCCTTTAATGGGCAAAACAACCCATTGGGAAGGCCTTTAGGCCTCTTTGGGGGGAAACATCCCATTGGGCACCTTTGGCAGGCAAAAGAACCCGTTGACATGGTCGCTAGCCACCTTCAGTAGGAAAAATAGTCCATTGGGCACAAACAAATGGGTAAAACTGCTCGTTAGCACGGTCACCAGGCACCTTCAGTGAAAAAGCAGCTTATTGGCATGGTTGTTAGGCACCTTCGATAGAAAAAACAACCCTTTGGCAAAGTTTCTAGCCACCCTCGATGGGAAAAACAACTCATTGGGTGCCTTAGGAGGGTTAAACAGCCTGTTGACAAGGTTGCTTGGTACTTTCAGTAGGAAAACAGCCAGTTGGGCATCTTTGGTGGGCAAAACAATCAGTTTTGATGGTTGCTAGGAAACTTCAGTGGGAAAAATAGACCGTTGGCACACCTTCAAAGGGTAAAACAGTCAGTTGGCAAGATCACTAGGCATATTCGGCTAAAAAAACGGCCTGTTGAGGTACCTTCTGTAGGCAAAATAGCCCATTGGCACACCTTTGGTGGGCAAAACAGCCCAATGGTATGATTGCTGGGCACCTTCGGTGGGAAAAAAACCCTGTTGGACACCTTCGGTAGGTAAAACAGCCCACTGGCACTGTCGTCAGGCACCATTGGTGGGAAAAACAACCCATTCGCACGACCGCTAGGCCCCTTTAATGGGAAAAACAGTCCCTTTGGCACCTTTCGTGGGCAAAAGAACCAGTTGGAAAGGTCGTTAGGCACCTTTAGAGGGAAAGATAGCTCGTTGGGCACCTTAGGTGGATAAAACAGCCCATTAACACAGTCGCTAGGTAGTTTTAGTGGGAAAAACAACCAGTTTGGTGGGGGAAAAAAACACATTCGAATGGTTGCTAAGCACCATTGGCAAGGTCACTAGGTACCTTCGGTGAGAAAAACAATTTATTGCCCACCAAAATAGCCATGTGGCACGATCGTTAGGCAACTTCAATGGGAAAAACGACCTGTTTGCATACCATCGGTAGGCACAACAGTCAGTTGGCTCGGTAACTAGGCACATTCGGTGGAAAAATCACCTATTGGCATACCATTGATGGGTAAAATAGCTCGTTGGCACACCTTTAGTGGGCAAAACAGCCCGTTGGGCTCCTCCAGTGGGTAAAACATTTCGTTGCCATGGTTATTAGGCACCTTTGGTAGGAAAAATGTCCCATTGGGCACCTTCGGTCGACAAAATAGCCCATTAGCACAGTCACTAGGCATTTTCGATGGGAAATACAACCCCTTGGCACACTTTCAGCGTGAAAAACGGTCTATTAGCAGGGTCGCTAGGCACCATTGGTGCGCAAAAAACTCGCTGGGCACCTTCTGCGAGTAAAATAACTCATTTGAATGGTCGCTGGGCACTTTCAGTGTGTAAGACATCCCATTGACAAGGTTGTTAGGCACACCTTGGTGGGCAAAACAACCCGTTCCCACGATCGCTAGGCATCCTCGGCGAGAAAAACTGTCTGTTGACATGATCACTAGGCACGTTAGGTGGGAAAAATAGCCCCTTGGCACGATCCTTAAGCACCCTCTACTGGCAAAACAACCTGTTAGCATTGTCACTAGGCACATTCGGTGGGCAAAATAGTCTCATGGGCACCTTCAGCGATAAAAACAACCCGTTGGGCAAAAAAACCAGTTGGCATGGTTACTAGGCACTTTTTGTGGGAAAGACAGCCAGATGGGCACCTTCGATGGGCAAAACAACCTGTTGCCATGGTCCCAAGGCACCTTCGGTGGAGGAAGAAGCCCATTGACACAGCTGCTAGGCACTTCAGTGGGCAGAATAGCCTGTTGGCACGGTTGCTAGGCACCCTTGATGGGAAAAACAACCCATTGGGCATCTTTGACAGGTAAAATAGTCCATTGACACAATCGCTGGCCACCTTCGGTGGGTAAAACAACTGGTTGGAACAATCATTAGTCACCTTTGGTGGGAAAAAGCCCATTTGAACCGCCACTAGGCACGCTCTCTGGGAAAAACAGATGGTTGGCATAGTTGCTAGGCATCATATGTGGGAAAAATAGCCCGTTGGTGACCTTCTATGGGAAAAAAACACATTGGCACGGTCACTAGGAGCCTTTGGTGGGAAAAACAACCTGTTGGCAAGGCCTTTAGGCCTCTTCGAGTGGAAAAACATCCTAATGGGCACCTTTGGCAGGTAAAACAACCCGTTGGCACAATTGCTAGGCCCCTTCATTAGTGGGCAAAAGAACACGTTGGCACGATCTCTAGGTCTCTTCGTTGGAAAGGTTGTTGGGCACCTTTTATGGGCGAAACAACCCATTGGAAAGGTCGCTAGGCACCTTCGGTGGGAAAATAGCCCCTTAGCCACCTTAGGTGTGTAAAACAGCCCATTGATGTGGTCGTTAGGCAATTTTAGTGGGAAAAACAACCAATTTGCCACCTTTGGTGGGGAAAAACACATTCGCACGGTTGCTCGGCACCATTGGCAAGGTCACTAGGCACCTTCGGTGAGAAAAACAATATATTGCACCATCACTAAGCACATTCGGTGGGAAATGGCCTATTGGCGCACCTTCTGTTCACAAAACAGGCTATTGGCACACCTTCGGCGGGTAAAATAGCCCATTGGTATGATCGCTATGCACCTTTGCTGGGAAAAACAACCAGTTGGGCACCTTCGATGGGTAAATCAGCCTGTTGACACGGTCGATAGGCAACCTTGGCGGGCAAAACAACCTATTGGTAGGACTGTTAGGCCCCTTCGATGGGGAAAATAGTCCCTTGGGCACCTTTCATGGGCAAAACAGCCCGTTGGAATGGTCACTAGGCACCTTCGGTGGGAAAAATTAAGCATTAGGCACATTTGGTGGGAAAACAGCCCATTAACACAGTCGCTAGGCACTTTTAGTGGGAAAAATAGCCAGTTGGGCACCTTCAGGGGGCAAAAAACCTGTTTGGATGGTCGCTAGGCACCTTTGGTGGGCAAAACAGCCCATTGGCACAGTCGCAAGGCACCCTCGATACGCAAAACTCCACGTTAGCACAATGGGTGGGCAAAACAGCCTGTTAGTACGATCACTAGGCACCTTCAGTGGGAAAAATAACTCATTGGCATGTTCGCTAGGCACCTTTGGTGGAAAAATAGCCGGTTCAGCTTCTTCAGTGGGAAAAATAACCCGTTGGCATGGTGGCTATGCACCTTTTGTGGGAAAAACAACTCGTTGGCCACCTTTGGTGGGCAGAACAACCTATTGGCAAAGTCACTAGGCACCTTAGGTGGGCAAAACTGTCCTTTGGCACGGTCGCTAGGCAACTTTAGAAGGAAAAATCCCATTGGCACATCTTCGGTGGGCAAAAACTCCCATTGGCACGCCTTTGGTGGGTAAAACAGCCCATTGGTACGATCGCTAGGCACCTTCGATAGGAAAAACAACTCTATTGGACACCTTCGGTGGATAAAACAGCCCATTGACACTGTCGCTAAGCACCATTGGTGGGCAAAACAACTCGTTGGCATGACCGTTAGGCCCCTTCGATGGTAAAAACAGTCCTTTGGGCACCTTTTATGGGCAAAAGAACCTGTTGGAAAGGTCGCCAGGCACCTTCAGTGGAAAAAACAGCCTGTTGGACACCTTAGGTGGGTAAAACAACCCATTAACACAATTTCTAGGCAATTTTAGTGGGAAAAATAGCCAATTTGGCACCCTTCAGTGTGGGAAAAAACACATTCATATGGTCGCAAGGCACTGTTGGCAAGGTCACTAGGCACCTTAAGTGAGAAAAACAAATTGTTCCCTACCTTTGGTGGGCAAAACAACCCAGTGGCACGGTCGCTAGGCAACTTCAGTAGGAAAAATGGCCTATTGGCATACCATTGGTGGGCGCAACAGTCAGTTGGCTCGGTCACTAGGCACATTCGGTGGAAAAATCACCTGTTGGCGCACGATTGATGGGAAAAATGGCCCGTTGGCACACCTTTGGTGGGCAAAACAGCCCGTTGGGCACCATCGGCTAGTAAAACATCCTGTTGGCATGGTTACTAGGTACATTTGGTGGGAAAAATGTCCCATTGAGCACGTACGATGGGTAAAACATCCCGTTGGCATGGTTACCAGGCACCTTTGGTAGGAAAAATGTCCAATTGGGCAACTTTGGTCAGCAAAATAGCCTGTTGGCACGGTCGCTGGGCATCTTCAACCGGAAAAACAATCCGTTGACACACCTTCTATGCGCAAACAGTATGTTGGCACGGTTGTTAGGCACCATCAGTGTGCAAAAAACTCGTTGTGCACCTTCGGTGAGTAAAACAGCCCGTTAGGTAGTTTCGGTGGGAAAAATAGTCCATTGACATAGTTGTTAGGCACCTTTGGTGGGTAAAACAACCCATTGGTGCGATCTCTAGGCACTTCGGTCGGCAAAACAGCCTGTTGGCACGGTTTCTAGGCATCTTTGATGGGAAAAATAGCCCGTTGGGGACCTTTGGTGGGTAAAACAGTCCATTGGCACGGTCGCTGCCCACCTTTGGTGAGTAAGACAACTGGTTGGAACAATCGTTAGTCTCCTTTAGTGGGAAAACAACCCATTGGAACGGCCAGTAGGCACCCTCTGTGGGAAAAACAGCTACTTAGCATAGTTGCTAGGCACCCTCTTAGGAAAAACAACCCGTTGGGTACTTTCGGTGGGAAAAAACATGTTGGCACGATCACTAGGCACCTTTGGTGAGTAAAAAATCCTGTTGGAATGGTCTCTAAGCACCCTCTGTGGGAAAAACAGTTGGTTGGCACAATTGCTAGGTAACCTTTGTGGGAAAAATAGCTCGTTGGTGACCTTCAAAGGGAAAAAACAAGTTGGCACGGACACCAGGAGCCTTCAATGGGCAAAACAACCCGTTGGTAAGGCCTTTAGGCCTCTTCGGGGGGAAAACATCCCATTGGGAACCTTTGGCAGGCAAAAGAACCAGTTGACATGGTCGCTAGCCACCTTCAGTAGGAAAAATAGTCCATTGGGCACAAACAAATGGGTAAAACTGCTCGTTGGCACGGTCACTAGGCACCTTCAGTGAAAAAGCAACTCATTGGCATGGTTGTTAGGCACCTTCGATAGAAAAAACAACCCTTTGGCAAAGTTTCTAGCTACCCTCGATGGGAAAAACAACTCATTGGGTGCCTTAGGAGGGTTAAACAGCCCGTTGACAAGGTTGCTTGGTACTTTTGGTAGGAAAACAGCCAGTTGGGCATCTTTGGTGGGCAAAACAATCAGTTTTGATGGTCGCTAGGAAACTTCAGTGGGAAAAATAGACCGTTGGCACACCTTCAAAGAGTAAAACAGTCAGTTGGCAAGATCACTAGGCATATTCGGTTTAAAAACGGCTTGTTGAGGTACCTTCTGTAGGCAAAATAGCCTATTGGCACACCTTTGGTGGGCAAAACAGCCCAATGGTACGATTGCTGGGCACCTTCGGTGGGAAAAAAACCCTGTTGGGCACCTTCGGTGGGTAAAACAGCCCACTAGCACTGTCGTCAGGCACCATTGGTGGGCAAAACAACCCATTCGCACGACCGCTAGGCCCCTTTAATGGGAAAAACAGTCCCTTTGGCACCTTTCATGGGCAAAAGAACCCGTTGGAAAGGTCGTTAGGCACCTTTGGAGGGAAAGATTGCCCGTTGGGCACCTTAGGTGGGTAAAACAGCCCATTGACACGATCGCTAGGTAGTTTTAGTGGGGAAAACAACCAGTTTGGTACCTTTGGTGGGGGAAAAAACACATTCTAATGGTTGCTAAGCACCATTGGCAAGGTCATTAGGTACCTTCGGTGAGAAAAACAATTTATTGCCCATCGAAATAGCCATGTGGCACGATCGTTAGGCAACTTCAGTGGGAAAAACGACCTGTTGGCATACCATCGGTGGGCACAACAGTCTGTTGGCTAGGTAACTAGGCACATTCGGTGGAAAAATCACCTATTGGCACACCATTGATGGGTAAAATAGCTCGTTGGCACACCTTTAGTGGGCAAAACAGCCCGTTGGGCTCCTTCAGTGGGTAAAACATTTCGTTGGCATGGTTATTAGGCACCTTTGGTAGGAAAAATGTCCCATTGGGCACCTTCGGTTGACAAAATAGCCCGTTGGCACAGTCACTAGGCATCTTTGATGGGAAATACAACCCTTTGGCACACTTTCGGCGTGAAAAACAGTCTGTTAGCAAGGTCGCTAGGAACCATTGGTGTGCAAAAAACCAGCTGGGCACCTTCTGCGGGTAAAATAACTCATTTGAATGGTCGCTAGGCACTTTCAGTGTGCAAGACATCCCATTGACAAGGTTGTTAGGCACCCCTTGGTGGGCAAAACAACCCGTTCGCACGATCGCTAGGCCTCCTCAGCGGGAAAAACTGTCTGTTAACATGATCACTAGGCACGTTAGGTGGGCAAAATAGCCCCTTGGCACGATCCTTAAGCACCCTCGACTGGCAAAACAACCTGTTAGCATTGTCACTAGGCACATTCGGTGGGCAAAACAGCCTCATGGGTACCTTCAGCAATAAAAACAACCTGTTGGGCAAATAAACCAGTTGCTAGGCACTTTTTGTGGGAAAGACGGCCAGATGGGCACCTTCGATGGGCAAAACAGCCTGTTGCCATGGTCCCAAGGCACCTTCGGTGGACGAAGAAGCCCATTGACACAGTGGCTAGGCACTTCAGTGGGCAAAATAGCCTGTTGGCACGGTTGCTAGGCACCCTTGATGGGAAAAACAACCCGTTGCGCACCTTTGACAGGTAAAATAGTCCATTGACACAATCGCTGGCCACCTTCGGTGGGTAAAACAACTGGTTGGAACAATCATGAGTCACCTTTGGTGGGAAAAAGCCCATTTGAACGGCCACTAGGCACGCTCTCTGGGAAAAACAGCTGGTTGGCATAGTTGCTAGGCACCCTCTTTGGGAAAAACAGCCCGTTGGTGACCTTCGATGGGAAAAAAACACATTGGCACGGTCACTAGGAGCCTTTGGTGGGAAAAACAAATTGTTGGCAAGGCCTTTAGGCCTCTTCGAGTGGAAAAGCATCCCAATGGGCACCTTTGGCAGGCAAAACAACCCTTTGGCACAATTGCTAGGCCCCTTCATTAGTGGGCAAAAGAACACATTGGCACGATCTCTGGGTCTCTTCATTGGAAAGGTTGTTAGGCACCTTTTATAGGCAAAACAACCCATTGGAAAGGTCGCTAGGCACCTTCGGTGGGAAAAATAGCCCATTAATGTGGTCGTTAGGCAATTTTAGTGGGAAACCTTTGGTGGGTAAAAACACATTCGCACGGTTGCTCGGCACCATTGGCAAGGTCACTAGGCACCTTCGGTGAGAAAAACAATATGTTGCCCACCTTCGGTCGTTAGACAACTTCGGTGGGAAAGACGACCCGTTGGCACGCCATCGATGGGCACAATAGTCTGTTGGCCTAGTAACTAGGCATATTAGGTGGAAAAATGACCCATTGGCATACCATCGTTGGGAAAAATAGCCCGTTGGCACTCCTTTGGTGGGTAGAACAACCCGTTGGGCACCTTCAGTGGGTAAAACATCCCCTTGGCATGGTTACTAGGCACCTTTGGTGGGAAAAATGTCCCATTGACCACCTACGATCAACAAAGCAACCCACTGGCATGGTCGCTGGGCATCTTTCATGGGAAAAACCACCCGTTGGCACACCTTTTGTGGGTAAAACAATCTGTTGGCGCGGTCGCTAGGCACCATCGATGGGCAAAAAATCCGTTGGGCAGCTTTGGTGGGTAAAACAGTTCATTGGAATAGTCGTTAGGCACTTTTGATGGGCAAAATAGCCCGTCGATACGGTTGTTAGGCACCCTTTGGTAGGCAAAATAGTTCGTTCGCATAGTTGTTAGGCAACCTCGGTGGGAAAAAAAGCCCGTTGGCACGGTCGCTAGGCACCCTAGGTGGGTAAAACAGCCTGTTGGCACGATTGCTAGGCACCTTGGGTGGGTAAAATAGCCCGTGTGAACGATCGTTAGGCACCCTTAATAGGCAAAACAACCAGTTAGCATTGTCGATAGGCACATTCGACAGGCAAAACAGCCCCATGGGCACCTTCGGTGGGTAAATATGCCCATTAGCACGGTTGCTAGGCACCTCTGGTGGGAAAAACAGCAAGTTGGGCACCATTGATGGGCAAAACAACTCGTTGCATGGTCGCAAGGCACCTTCGGTGGACCAAAAAGCTCTTGGCACAGTGGCTATGCACTTCGGTAGGTAAAACAGCCTGTTGGCATAGTTGCTAGGTAACCTTTATGGGTAAAAATAGCACATTGGGCACCTTTGGTGGGTGAAACAGTCCATTGGCACAGTACCTGCCCACCTTTGGTGGGTAAAATAATTGGTTGGAATAATTGCTAGTCACTTTCGGTGGGAAAATAGTCAATTAGAACAGCCAATAGGCACCTTATGTGGGAAAAATAGCTGGTTGGCACAGTTGTTAGGCACCCTCTATTGGAAAAACAACCCGTTGGGCACTTTTGGTGGGAAAAACACTTTGGCACGATCACTAGGTACCTTTGGTTGTAAAAACAACCCGTTGGCAAGGCCTTTAAGCCTCTTAGGGGGAAAAACAGCCCATTAGGCATCTTCGGCAGGCAAAACAACCCGTTGGCATAGTCACTAGCCACATTCAATGGGAAAAATATGTCGTTGGGTACCTTAGATGGGTAATACTGCTCGTTGGCACGGTCACCAGGGACCTTTAGTGGAAAACAGTCTGTTAACATGGTCATTAGGCACCTTTGATAAGAAGAACAACCCTTAGGTACAATTTCTAGCCACCCTCTAGGGGGAAAATAGCCTATTGAGCACCTTGGGTGGGTTAAGCAGCTTGTTGACAAGGTCGCTAGGCATTTTCGGTAGGAAAAACTACCCACTGGGCATCTTTGGTGGACAAAACAACCAGTTTGGACAGTCGCTAGGAAACTTCTATGGGAAAAGTAGCTCGTTGGCACACCTTCAATGGGTAAAATAGTCCGTCGGCACGATCACTAGGTATATTCGGTGGAAAAAATGACTCATCGATGCACCATCTGTAGGCAAAACAGCCCATTGGCTTGCCTTTGGTGGGAAAAACAACCCATTGGCACTTTCGCTAGGCACCTTTGGCAGGCAGAACAACCCGTTGGCATGACCGCTGGGCCCCTTTGCTGGAAAGGGCGTTGGGCATCTTTCATAGGCAAAACAACCTATTGGAAAGGTCGCTAGGCACCTTCGGTGGGAAAAATAGCCCATTGGGCACCTTAGGTGGGCAAAATAGCCCATTGACACAGTCGCTAGGCAATTTTAGTGGGGAAAATAACTAGTTTAACACCTTATGTGGGGAAAAAATGCATTCGCATGGTCTCTCGGCACCATTGGCAAGGTCACTAGGCACCTTCGGTGAAAAAACAATATGTTTCCCACCTTTGGTAGGCAAAATAGCTCGGTGGCATGGCCGTTAAACAACCTCAGTGGGAAAGACAACTTGTTGGCACACCATCGGTGGGCACAACAATCCGTTGGCCCAGTCACTAGGCACAATGGTGGAAAAATGACCCGTTGGCACACCATCAGTAGGAAAAATAGCCCGTTGGCACACCTTTGGTGGGCAAAACAGCTTGTTAGGCACCTTTAGTGGGTAAAACATCCCGTTTGCTTGGTTATTAGGCACCTTTGGTAGGAAAAATGTCCCATTAGGCACCTTCGGTAAGCAAAACAGCCCATTGGCACGGTCACTAGGCATCTTTCATGGGAAAAACTGCTCGTTGGCACACCTTCTGTGGCATAGTGGCTAGGCAATTTGGTTGGTAAAACAGTCCATTGCCACTATTACTAGGCACCTTTGATGGGAAAAACAACCCGTTGGGCACCTTTGGTGGGTAAAACAGTCCTTCGGTAAAAAAACAGCCCTTTGGCACAGTTTCTAGCCACCATCAATGGGAAAAACAATCTGTTGGGCAATTTGGGTGGGTAGGCTTGTTGGCAAGGTTACTAGGCACTTTTGGTGGGAAAAATAGCCCGCTGGGCATCTTTGGGAGGTAAAACAATCAGTTCGGAAGGTCGTTCAGAAACTTCAGTGGGAAAAATAGCCTATTGGTACACCTTCAGTGGGTAAAATAGTCCGTTGGCACTATCACTAGGCATATTAGGACAAAAAAATGACCTATTTATGCACCTACTGTAGGCAAAACAACCCATTGGCATGCCTTTGATGGACAAAACAGCCTGTTTATACAATCGCTAGGCACCTTTAGTGAGAAAAATAGCCCGTTGGGCACCTTCGGTGGGTAAAACAACCCATTGGCACTGTCACTAAGCACCATTTGTAGGCAAAAGAACTCGTTGGCAAGATCACTAGCCATATTCAATGGAAAAAGTGATCCGTTGATGCACCTTCTGTAAGTAAAACAGCCCATTGGCACGCCGTTGGTGGGAAAAACTGCTCATTGGGCACCTTCGGCAGGTAAAACAATCTATTGGCACAGTCGCTAAGCACCATTGGTGGGCAAAACAACCCGTTGGTAGCACTGTTAGGCCCCTTCGATGGAAAAATAGCCCCTTGGGCACCGTTCGTGGAAAAAACAACCCGTTGGAACGATCAATAAGCACCTTCAGTGGGAAAAACAGCCCGTTGGTCACCTTAGGTGGGTAAAACAGCCCATTAACACAGTCGTTAGGCAATTTTAGTATGAAAAAAATGACTTGGGCACCTTCAGTGGGGGAGAAAACATGTTCGCATGGTCGCCATGCATCGTTGGCAAGGTCACCAGGCACCTTCGGTGAGAAAAACAGTCTGTTGTCAACCTTCATGGGTAAAATAGCCCAGTGGCACGATTGCTAGGCAACTTGAATGGGAAAATGGCCTATTGGGACATCATTGATGGGCACAATAGTCCGTTGGCCCAATCACTAGCCATATTCCTTGGAAAAAAAGTCAGTTGGCACACTTTGGTTTGGCAAAACAGCCAGTTGGGCACCTTCGGTAGGTAAAACATCCTGTTGGCATGGTTACTAGGCACCTTCGGTCATAAAAATGTCCCATTGGGTACTTTCAATGGGTAAAATAGTCCATTGGAACGGTCACTGGGCTTCTTCGATGGGAAAAACAACCCTTTGCACATCTTTAGTGGGAAAAACAGTTCGTTGGTACGGTTGCTAAGCACCATCGACTGGCAAATAACCCCGTTGGGTACCTTTGGTAGGTAAAACAACTCGTTGGAATGGCCCCTAGGTAGTTTCAGTGGGAAAAACAGCCTATTAATAATGTTGCTAGGCACAATCACTAGGCACCCTCGGCAGGTTAAACAACCTATTAGCATTGTCGCTAGGCACATTCAGTGGGCAAAACAGCCCTATGGCCACCTTTAGCGATGAAATTGGCCCGATGTAACAGTCTCTAGGCACTTTTTGTGGAAAAACGGCCAGTTGGGAACCTTTGATGGGAATAACAACCCATTAGGATGGTCGTAAGGAAACTGCGGTGGACAAAAAAGCCTATTGGCATAGTAGCTAGGCACTTAGGTGGGCAAAACAACCTATTGGCACGTTTGCTAGGCACTCTTGGTGGGAAAAAAAGCTCGTTGGGCACCTTTGGTGGTAAAACAGTCCATTGGCATGGTCTCTAGCCACCTTCGATGGGTAAAACAACTGGTTAGAACAATCGTTAGTCACCTACAATGGGAAAATAGCCCGTTGGAACGGTCACTAGGAACCCTTTGTGGGAAAAATAGCTGGTTGGTGACCTTCGGTGGGAACAAAAGACGTTGGCAAGGTCACTAGGAGCCTTCGGTGGGCAAACCAACCCATTAGTAAGGCCTTTAGGCCTCTTTGGGGGGAAAAACATCCCATTGGGCATCATTGGGAGGCAAAACAGCCTGTTGGCATGGTCGCTAGCCACCTTTGGTGGGAAAAATAGCCCGTTCTACACCTTCGATAGGTAAAATTGCTCGTTGGCACGATCACTAGGCACTTGTGGTGAAAAAACAACCAGTTGACACGGCAGTTAGGCACCTTTGATAGGAAAAATAGCCCTTTGGCACAGTTTCTAGTCATCCTTGATGGGAAAAACAGCCCTTGGGTACCTTGGGTGGGTTAAACAGCATGTTGGCAAGGTGGCTAGGCACTTTTGGTGGGAAAAACAACATGTTGGGCATCTTCGGTGGGCAAAACAACCAGCTTGGACCGTCACTAGGAAACTTCAGTGGGAAAATAGTCCATTGGGATACGTTCAGTGGGTAAAATAGTCCGCTGGGATGATCACTAGGCATATTCAGTAGAAAAAAAGCTCGTTGATGCATCTTTCATAGGCAAAACAACCTATTGGTACGCCTTTGATCAGCAAAACTACCCATTGGTACGACCACTAGGCACCTTTAGTGGGAAAAATAGCCCTGTTGGGCACTTTTGGTGGGTAAAATAGCCCATTGGCACTGTCATTAGACACCATTAGTGGGCAAAACCACCCGTTGGCACAACCAGTATGCCCCTTCAATGGGAAAAATAGTCCCTTGGGCTCCTTTCATTGGCAAAAGAACCCGTTGGAAAGATCGCAAGGCACCTTCGATGGGAAAAACAGGCCCTTGGGCACCTTAGTTAGGTAAAACAGTCCATTGACACGGTTGCTAGGCAATTTTAGTGGGGAAAATAGCCAGTTTGGTACCTTCGGTGGGGGAAAAAACTCATTCGCATGGCCGCTAGGCACTATTGGCAAGGTCACTAGGCATCTTTGGTGAGAAAAAAATCTGTTGCCCACCTTCGGTGGGCAAAACAACCCCGTGGCAAGGTCATAAGGCAATTTTAGTAGGAAAAATGGTCTGTTGACATACCATTGGTGGGCACAACAGTCCGTTAGCTCAGTCACTAGGCATATTCGATGGAAAAATGACCCGTTGGCACACCATTGGTGGAAAAAAAAAGGCCGTTGACACACCTTCGACGGTAAAACAGCCCATTGGGCACCTTTAGTGGCTAAATCATCCCGTTGCCATGGTTACTAGGTACCTTTGGTGGGAAAAATGTCCCATTGGGCACCTTCGATCGACAAAATAGCCCGTTGGTAGGGTCGCTGGGTATCTTCGATGGAAAAACAACCCTTTGGCAAACCTTCGGTGGGTAAAATAGTCTGTTGGCATGGTTGCTAGGCATCATCGGCGCCCAAAAAACTCATTGGGCACCTTCGGTGGCTAAAATAACTCGTTGGAATGGTCGCTAAGCCGTTTTGATGGGCAAAATAGCCCATTGACACAATTGTTAGGCACCTTTGGTGGGCAAAATAACCCATTTGCACAATTGCTAGGCACCTTCGGTAGAAAAAATAGCCTGTTGGTATGATCGCTAGGGGTGTTAGGTGCACAAAACAGCCCATTGACACGATCGTTAGGCACCCTCGGTGGGCAAAACAACCCTTTATCATTGTCACTAGGCGCATTTGGTGGGCAAAACAATCCCATAGGCACCTTCAGCGATAAAAACAGCCCGTTGGGAACCATCGGTGGTAAAGCAGCCCGTTGGCATGGTCGCTAGGCACTTTTTGTGGGAAAAACGACAAGTTAGGCACCTTCGATGGGCAAAACAACCCATTAACATGATCATAAGGCACGTTCGGTAGATAAAAAAGCCCGTTGACAGAGTCCTTAGGCACTTCGGTGGGTAGAACAGTCCGTTGGCACGGTTGCTAAGCACCCTTGATAGGAAAAACAGCACGTTGGGCACCTTTTGTGGGTAAAACAGTTCATTGGCACGGTCGTTGGCCACCTTCGGTGGATAAAACAACTCATTGGAACAATCTTTAGTCACCTTCGGTGGGAAAACAGCCAGTTGGAACCCTCTGTAGGAAAAACAGCTAGTTGGCACGATTGCTAGGCAGCCTCTGTGGGAAAAACAACGCGTTGGTGACATTCGGTGGGAAAAAAATACACGTTGGCATAGTCACTAGGAGCCTTCAGTGGGCAAAACAACCCGTTGGTAAGTCCTTTAGGCCTCTTCGTGGGGAAAAACATCCCATTGGGCACCTTTGATGGCAAAACAACCCGTTGGCATGGTCGCTAGCCACCTTCGGTGGGAAAAATAGCCCGTTGAGCACCTTCAATGGGTAAAACTGCTCGTCGGTGTTGGCCTAGAAATATTTTTGTCGAATTAAGCATGATAGTTATGGAATAAGCGTGGAAATTGAATTTTTGCCTTAGCATGAATTAT